>MU183769.1:63211-119223 GCA_016904865.1 Pissodes strobi
TTCGCATCGAAAATTTAGTGGTAGCGGTAGACGCTTGTAACGCCGGGAATTGCGGCATTATATTATAAATATAGTGAGCTCAGATGAAAACGGGCCTATTTCGGACTTTGCACCGGTAGCTGAAGCTAGGGCAACTAGGGGTATATAGAGTACTAAGTACAATTCACAATTATTGCGTATACCAAAAAAATAAAAACTAAATTTCTACAAAAATGCAATATATTATTATCAGTATATAATAATTAGTTTTTTAGATATTATTTATTAAATATTTAACCATATATAAAAATTCCTCAGATTTTGTATTAAAAAAAAATAACTCCCTTTTTCCCTAGGAGCTGCAAAATTCCCTAGAACTAGGAAATTTCTCTAATTCTGGCAACCTCACATCCAATCCTTCGAATTCGGCCCAGTGTTGCCAATGAAGCTAATGTTGCCATTAGCAACTTGAAGGTAGCCGCGAAGCTACAACTAATGAGGTATGCGTAATATTACACCTCACGCATTGCCCTCCGCTCACTTCAACAACAAAAACTAACCCAAAATGAATAATAAAACTTTTAACAAACATAACTTTAAAAAAATCATCAGCATCTAACCACTGAACCACCAGAGTACTTAGAAACAGTTCATTGCAGCGCAAAGACATAGGTAAACTGCGTGCTCAATAGATGCAGCTCCGTGGCAATCTGTAAATCGATTAGCATATGCAAGGATCTGCGCACACCCGTTCAATATCGTGCCAAACATTCACGTGTAGTATAATATGCAACCGGCAATGACAGTTTGTTTACTATTTTAGAATGTCTAATAATAGCGAATACCATTGGTAAAAAGTGTGGCACTGAAACTCGCTCACTGCACAAAAAAGATTGCCTCAGTTCATTGTCAATGGGGTTTAGGATTTGACCTTGAGTTCAAAACTCTTCATCACTATTAAGCGAGGCGCAAACCAGAGCGGTGGCGGTAAAATACTGTACGTGTATTGGCCAGATCGCTTCTGTTTGCGGTCTTTGATTAACTTACACGCACAATATTTTACCGCCAGCGCTCTGGTTTGCGCCTCGCTTCACTATTTTAAGATAAACGGGAATATAAAATAAAAAGATCTTTTTCTGAGGGTAGTGTGGGACTCTCCTCTATGGGTTTACCCTAACAACGATTCACAATATCACAATTCACAGGTAGCATTTGTATTTAAATTCACTAAAGTCTAGGGATAGAAGTCACCCTACCACCGACCTCCATTATATGGATAAGCACAAAGCGATCCAAAATCCAAATCATACTGATTCATGCGCCTTCAGATGTAAACAAAATAAGCTAGTCCTGAGACTGTGCAGTTTCAATTAGCAGGTTATCGATCGATTCCACGTGCTTCATCAACGCACGGCCGTGAATAAGCGACAGGTCCGGATTTTAAGAATTTGTAATAGATATTTGTGTATTTAGAGCGCAAAGTCGTAACGGATTACCGCTTACAATTTTGGAAAAAAAATTAAAGCTCCCCCCACGGATCATTTCTATACTATTGAACCCCTATAGGTAGTCTATAAATGAGTTTTTAAAATAGCAGAAGCAAGTATGGGGAACAATTACCCATTTAAGGATCTAAAAAAAACTATTTAGAGCATCAAAGCTCAACAAAGAAAACTAAAATCCATCCTACCTATAAGAAGACTCTTTTAATACGCAATGAACTAACTGACCCATTTATGCATCGTGATTTATGCTAAAGTTCCGTAAATAAACCACTTCTAAGGTGATATTATTCACATATTTTGTATGTTATGCTGCAGTTATCCTTAAAATTATTACTTAAAATAAGAAATCCCTGGTATTGTACCCGTATTTTGGCAACACCAAACCAAACACCGTTGAGTATTTCCTTTGACCTTGGCAGTTGACGCCATTATCTTTTAAGCATGGGCGTAGACAGGGAGGGGCCAGGGGGGGGCCGTGGCCCCCCTTGGGAATTTAACCGACTCATGACTTTTGTGTAAAAATTGGGCGTGGCCCCCAAAATTTGCCACTACTGCGACCTTGTCTACGGCTCGCCCCCCCTGAGAAAAAATCCTGTCTACGCCCATGCTTTTAAGATCTTTTGTCTTTAAATCCTAACGTATATACACTAATAACGAACTATTATAATAATAAACTAAACTAGACGTCCAAGAGTAAATTAGTTATTTTCAACAAAAACGATAACATAAACTAATTCAATAATTGAACGAAACAAAACGCCAAAACTCAAAACCCAAAACGGCAAACAGAGAAAAATGAATTATTTTCAAGTGCAAGCAACAAGCAAGGTCAGAAAAATTTGATAATATTAATATTATTGATTACCGAACTGTAAAAGCTTTATCAGCTGATTTCGTTCTGTCGCTTCTCGGTGTTTGTGCGCATGAGTAAAACTATCCTATTTTCAGTTCTGTCCGACGCAAAACCCGGTTTTTTCCCCATGATTGGTACGATTTTTCGACGCACACAGACGGCTTGTGCTTATCCATATAATGGAGATCGGTGCACCCTACACTTTGACTGTTGACCTCACATGTCTACCGTTGGCTTTCATGTCTTTGCGATGCCACCAATTGTTTGTAAATCCGCTGATGGTCTCGGGGTTTGGATGGTTAGCCTTCACTTCGGCGACCAGGGTTCAAATCCCGTCGTTTTTTTAAGGTTATATTTCTAAACAGTTATTTTCTTGATTTTGGGTATGTCTTGCATTAGCACTTGGTTAGTTTTCTTTTCTTGAGCCCCCGTAGCGAGTGAAGCGAGCGGAGGGCCATGCGAAAAGTCAAACATTACTTGTTGTAATATATGCCCGTACTTTGTCACCACTTTTTATGATATATTTTGCTTTATCTAACTAAAAACCAGGATATATTTAACAAAAGCCGTATTATAGTGTATATACAGTAGCTTGCATGTGTTTCCGTGAATAAATTCCACTGTATTCAATACATATTACAACATGCCTTGATTCTTATTTTGAATTTGGCGCGGCGCTCGATTATATCCGAATGCGACCACAGTCAACGGACTTCTCTATCCCTAAAATCTAGTCTTAAATCTCATCGGGAAGCAACAGTAATATAGATTTCAATTCACTTGGCTAGTTTTTTAAACCGCCACGTAAGTCGCTGTAATTCCGTCGAACAACATACTACGCAAGCGCGAAACTTCCGGCACGATATTGACAGGCTGTACGCAGCTCCTTGTTTAGCACATTCGCCTCTAGCGAGCTGCAAGCACCGTTTATAAACCATAATGACAGTTGGATGGGCGTTGTTTACTTTTTAGAGGGTTTGTTTACTATTTTAGAATGTCTCATATTTCATTGCATGGCTCTCCGCTCGCTTTGCCTGCTCCAAGGGCGCAACGAACAAAAACTAACCCAATGCATGCCCAAAATGAAGAAAAAACACAACCTTAAAAAAATAAAACACATTGACGGGAACCGAACCCGGTCCGCCGTATCACAGATCCAGCATCTAACCACTGAAAGTTTTAATCATCTCCTGATGATGCTAACATGGTTAGCGAAACGCGCGTCGAGTGCAAAAATTCTGTTTCGATATTGTGGATAAAACTCTGTTTTAGTGCATGTTTCCGAAGGTTCCAAACCCCAACGTAGTTTTTCGACTCGACGCAATGTATCTTTCATAAATATTGCTTGTACTTTAAATTTCCCACGAATACGGGGTTTTATGTTAAGATTTCCCTTTGGAACTCACTTCTTCACTGGATTTAATAAAGCTTTCCTTTATTTTAACCATACGCTGCTCAATTGACACTCAATACCTTGTTACTTTACTTCTTCTGCAATTCTCTCAAATTAACTTCACCAGGGATATAAGACTTCGAAGTTTGATTCTAGTCTTGAGTAAAGGAATGGATTTGTCTATCGGCAGTAACGGGAGAAACGCTACAGCTTCTACGTCTTGAGAAAATGCGTCTAAAACGTCCAAAAGAGTCCCTAATCCACGTCGGAAATGGGGAACACAGAATACACGAGTTGTTTCCTAAATATCTGTGCAAACAAATGAGAAAACAGCCTAATATCTTGGTGACAAACAGAGCTGTGACAAAGGCAGATGTTGCCTAGTCGAATGCTCGTACTGCACGCCTTGAACTTCAACTAACTTAAATTTTGCCTACTGACAGGGAGAATAGAGCGGGAAATCCGCGGACGCGGAATGCATTTGAGAGGGTAGAAAAATGTTCTTTCTTTATTTGCCATATGTTGTTTACATAACATTGACGGAGACAAAGATATATTAAATTTAAACGTTTAAAAACGTTTTCCTTGACGAAGAGTGACATATTTATAGTTATATTTCCAACGATTGCTTTATATACCTAATTGAATCTACAGACAATCCAGGTTAGGACTAAGGAGTAATTGAAGTACGAGGCAAGTTGCTGTTTACCTGAGGTCAAATAAATGTATTCGGGTTTTAATTATGGTTAAATCATACTACAAACATACAGTGTGATATCACAAAACTATACGGTGGTGATAAACGATAAGTTAATACACTTGTTGGGGTGTTTCCCCAGCAAATATGGTATACTTTTTTGGGGATCCTCAGCCCATACACAAAAAGCTTTTGTCAGAAAAAAATTCTAGAATGTATATGAATAATGAAACTAGAAGAGTATCTTGTAAGACTTTGTTTAACAACCTTAGAATTATGACTTTACCATCAATGTGCATCTTTCAACGCATCTCAGAATTCTCCACTTTACATGAGCATCAAATGTTTTAATAAATTTGAGACACCGATTGATAGTGAATAAAACTATATTTGATTTTATTTGACCTGCATAACAGCAAATCAAAGAACTTTGTGCAAAATCGATATACTAAATACTTTATTTATGTTAAGTCACAATACCTACTGTTACACACGTCAAAAAAAGTCTACAGTTAATACAGATTCAAATTTAAGAAAATTCGCACTTAAGACTGCAGCCTAATAATATACACACTTACAACATACTAAAATCTGAATTAAAATACTCGTCAAATGTATAAAAAGCGTTTATCAAATATGCCTTCATTATCTTCCTGAATATGCCATTACTGACTACTGGCATGCATTATACATTTTGATAGCCCAGTATCCCGACAGCAGGAACTAAGTAATGCCTTAAGCAAGTATTGCGCCTATGGATGTCTTCATGAGTCTGGAACAGTCCCACATTCTTCCTAACATAGATCAAACATTCAAGAATGTACAAGCAAGGCACACCTGCAGTCATCCCCACTGCAATTCCGGATCAAGGACAACTCCCAAGAACAGCATCCCTGAACGATTTGGCACATTGTTTAATTCTCTCATAGAAAAACCACCCTATTTGTCTTATCTGCGTTCAATAGAAGCCTGTTTGATTGGAACCAAAGCTCAGCCCTATTTTGTGCCACCATGAAACCATTCGCCGACTCCTCCATGGTATGTTGCGAAAGACACTGTTGTGTCGTCAGCAAAAAGAGTATACTTGGCCAGCGGTTCACTCAAGGGAAGGTCATTTATATGTATTAAAGAGTATGGGACCAAGTATTGAGCCCTGTGGTACTCCAATAGTAATTTTACTTCTTGCCGACGAGACCCCAGCGACCCTTACTAACTGATATCGGTCCTCAAGGTATGATTTCATTAATCAATACTGTGTTGACAGAAGTTGTATTATCTAAGTTTCCGGAGAAGGGTGCCACGGTCGACACAATCAAAGGCTTTGCTGAGATCGCAGAATAAGACCGAGCTGTATTGAGTTTTATGAAAAGCCTCTATTATATTTATTAGGTCCAAGACTCCCAAGACAGTATTCTTGTCCTTTCTGAATCCAAACTGGTATTCAGAAAACAGGTGGTTTCTCTAAAAAAAGTCAACAATTTTTTTCGCAATGCACCTCTCCACCTTGGAAATGACTGGCAAGAGCGATATGAGCCTGTAGTTTTCAGGCATCTAAGGGTCACCCTTATTAAAAACAGGTGCAACGAGAGCTACCTTAAGGGCATCCGGAAAGATGTTATTTTTAAAACATAGGTTAACAAGCTTCGTTAGGGGAATTACTAAATGTATTTTTATAGATTTAAGCAGTTTAACATTAAAACCATATAGATCACAACTATGTTTATTTTTTTAGGCTGTCTATTATATCTCGGACCTCATTAAAGGTTACCTCAGAAAAAGAAAAACAGTCAGAGGTTCTGAGTTTTTCGAGGTTGCTGATAGGACCAATATTTGAGGCAGGAATATTCTGCATTAGGGTTTTTGCTATATTGGCGAAAAAAACATTAAAATCTTTAGGTGTTAGGTTATTAACAGACTTCATACTCTTACATCTATAATTATTCATTATTTGCCACATAGCCCTTGTTGGGTTTGCAGAAGAACGAATGAGGCCATCATTTGCTCTAATCTTAGCATTACGGATTGCAGCTCTGTACAAATTCCTGAAACTGATATACTCTCATTTGAGACCTACAAGGCTATATTGTTTTTTCAGTTCTCCAAGAAATACTAGTTGATCACGCATCCCTCTGATCTCATCAGCAAATCAGCCAATATTGCAAGACTGATCAGATCTCACAACATATAATTTTTCAGGGAAGGATTCCAGATAAGTATTTTCCAAAGATTGCATAAACCTTTCACACTCCATTCACATCATCACTCTCTCATATGAACTCCCACGATGTCTCACTCACAGTGTTATGAAACTCAAACAGGCCCCTCTGTGCTATCAGTCTCCACATCTTATTGGATTCAGTAAAACCTGAGCTATTCCCTACAACCTTGCATTCAACAATTTGACCCATGTGATCAGACACACCCGTATCAACCACATCCGAACAGCAGAACTACACCAGAGCTCACAAATACATTATCCAGACAAGCATTCAAGGGTGTTGGCAAGTATATGATTTGCTCAAAGCCAAAATTCTCCATGATGTCTGAAAAGCAGATTGTTTCAGCTTGACCACTGTTAAGAGTGTATATTAAAATCACCCGCTATAAGAGCATCCGCCTGAGATCTGAGCTCCAACAGGATACTCTCAACTGTCATCAAGAAGGTGTCGAAATGTCCAGAGGGTGTGTCTACAAGTTGTTAAATTATCGAACTGATGCAAAACTTCAAGGAGTTAGTTTCAGCGTTACCGACAAGTTAAACAAAAATTACTGGGCAAACTTTTCTGTAGTCCTGGTAAACAAAAATAACATTTTCGCTGAAAATGTTTGGGTGCTTTTTCGAGATGGATTTAAAATGAATTGATTAATTGATTGGTCGGCTTGACATGACTCAAACATTACTTTTGAAGAAAGGAAAAAAAGAAGTTCTATGATATCTATTCTTCTATTCACGTGGACTTTTAGATCAGATTTCCAACTTGTCTTATATAAACACTATTAACAGTGAAACCGCTCGATTTCGTCACATTATTTATGCACCAATTGGTGTTTTTTTAAAGTAACTTTTCGAGATGTTTTGAAAGAGCATATTGAACACTCAAACCACCGAATTTGATCAGCAGACTTATGAATTATGGTATGCCGTGGTAAATAATGTTTGTAGATGGTTTTAAAGGGGCACTCTGGACATTTATGCCACTCTTTTGTGGCTTCGCCTTGATGCTTAATTTGGTGCTTCCTGAAGTAATCCTTTTGAAGAGTTTTATATGGACAATCTGAACACCGCAACCAGTCCAAACTATGTTGATCGGCAGTTCTATGTGTATTTAAATGGCCTCTGAGAGATTTTCTATGCTTTGTTTTAAAGGAACACTCTAAACAGTGAAACCATTCGATTTGATCAGGAGACTTATGAATTAAAGCATGCGTCTGTAAATAACTTTTACGGTCAGTTTTATAGGAACACTCTGGGCATTTATGCCAACCTTTTGCCGATTCGCCTTGATGCTTAAGCTGATGCCTCTTGAAAGTATCCTTTCGAAGAGTTCTATATGAACAATCCGAACATCGCAGCCAATCCAAACTATGTTGATCGGCAGCGCTATGTGTATTTAAATGGCATTTCAGAGATTTTTTATGCTTTGTTTTAAACGAACAATCTGAACAGTGAAACCACTGGATTTGATGAACAGGCGTATGAACTATCGCATGCGTTGATAAACGATGTTTGTAGATTGTTTTAAAGGGACACTCTTGACATGTATGCCAAACTTTTGCAGCTTGGCCTTGATGCTTAATCCGGTGGTGCCTCTTTAAAGTATCCTTTCGAACAGTTCTATATTGACAATCCGAACACTGTAACCAGTCTTTATGTTGCTCAGCACCTTTATGTGTATTTAAGTGGCGTTTTAGATAATCTTTCCACCTTGCTTTAAACGAACATTCTAAACAATGAAACCATTGGATTTGATCGGTAGGTTTATGAATTATAGCATGCCTCTGTAAATCTCTTCTGCGGATTGTTTCATAGGGACACCCTGGACATTTATACCAAACTATTGTGTCTTCGTCTTGGTGACTAATTTCATCCTGAGGTTTATGGTCAAGTTCGTACTTTATTAACCTGAAAAACAAAAAGTGCTGATACACATACAATTGCATATTTAAACAGGGTTATCATGACATGAATATACTTCTTGATATTAAAAAGACATTTGACTAATAATTTACAGTCAGATACAGAAAAGTGTGTGTGTCTCTATCTCTAATTTTTTGCTTTAGTTCAGAAAGAATCCCCACTGGCTACGCCACTACTTTCAGATCTTTAACATGACTACTTTACGACGCTTGATTCATGAAAAATCACACAACTTTTTTATTTCTTTATTTCATTACGTAAAAAATATACATTTTAAGTGGCGCATAGAATACATACAGCTAATTTTTATTACTAACACTTAAGTAACCTCGAATATTATTCACTGAAACAGAGATTTAAATTTTATTTTGGGGGAAAAAATCTAAATTTGAATATAACTTATTTAATTGAGAAATGTGATTAGCAGGAGAATATAGCAAATATAATGTACGACAATAAGACACCCGTAGGACAGGAATTAGGTCAATTAAGTCCACTTGTCACAAGAAATAGATATGAAAATGCATCGAGATTAGAGTTCACTACCCGCATGCAAGGTATCAATTTTACAAAATTAATAAATAAATAAATAGCCATATATTTCTAACAGGCCCAAGGGCCCAATTATAGGAAATTCAAACAGGTATATATAAGACGAGAGGAAGTAAAATCCTACAAATGACATACTAGTGCTAACTAATCATACAAGCACATAAGAAGTTACGATAATAATAACAGCAAATCACAACGTAAACAGATATACATATGCAAATATAAAAATAGGAAATAGATAATACACATTGGTATAACTAACTCTAACAAACTAAAGGTCGGATTCGTCCATTCGGTCTGTTCTTCTATCAGAGCGGTATATGATATATGAGTCTGGCAAAAGTTCTGAGTCCAGGATATCCGGCTGGAGCCAGGACTCGGTGACAGCAATGACGTCATAATCTGAGACCACGCAACCGTAAAATCTATGGGTCTTAGTACGTAGACCCCTGACACTCTGATAGCAGCAGGTTAAGTCGTAAGGGATCTCGGTTTTTTGCAGTTTGTTGGAGTACCGTTGACATACCTTTCCTAGAACCAGCAGTTCATCTTTTCTATCCTGAAGTTGCTTCAGCTGAGCTGGAGATAGGTCAGCCTCGATGTAGATCTGATGATGGGCGTTGATAAACTTTCTCCGACTCCTCAACACAGCCGACACGTCACTTTTAGAGGCTTTTGACCGTTACGATTTGGTTTACCGACCCTAGCAACATCCGCAGCCACGATCCGACGAGAGGCCTCGTCAGACAGGAGCGAGGGAATCTGGTCCAACTCGGGAGCTCCATCTTCCAGGCGCAGATTAAATATTATTAGGTTGTTCATGCGAGCCTGCCTCTGCAGCACTTATATGCCATGAAACTATTAGATCTTTTAAGTACATATTTCAAGCTATGTTAGATAATGTTGATCGGCATATTCCCGAAACAGAATTGGAGTTAAAGCTCCAGAAATCCACTTAATATTAAATATTTAATTTTATTTAAGGCAAGCATATGTGAAACAAATGGTCAAATCACTGCCACCAAACGTGGATGTAACCCTTGATTAACTAGAGAAGTATTAACAGTGAATAATTTAGTGCATTCAGTGCTGCGCACAAAGTTGTTAAGGACCTTGCATTCAAAGACACATAAAAGTAACCTCTTCTACTTGCAAGAGTGGACATGTTTAAATCTGACTATATATAGTGTTTTAATAAAATTAGGTGTTGGATTTCAAAAATATCATAGTGTTGACACTGGTGTGCCAAACAGACTATATATTACAAAGGTGAGAAGTACCGCAACGCGTATTTTAATAGCCAACAAAGACAAACAAACAAACAACAAATAATCAGGTATTAACTGATCTTATAAAATTTTGGAAAAACTAGGGGGCCAAGGTATTATCATATACAAACCTCTTGACTCTCCACTTAAACACAGGCACACTTAACAATTTATAATCACGTGGCAGCGAATTATATACAAATGCTATACAAAGTACAAAAAGCATGATTTAAAAAATTCTGTTCTATGACGGGATATGGAGACATTATCCCAGAAAGGTATAGGTGACGTCTCCTCTTATTTTTATTAACTGAAACAGGTAATCTTAAAGTCTTATAAATCAGACAACAAAGGTGACCATACCGTTTCTGGGCCTTAATACACCGGTACGTCTCAGCAACATGTCGACTGACATGATCCCCCCTGCACAAGCCGACAGGCCCCTACAAACCTGACACAAGAGTTCTGCAAATTTTTGTACTCTATACTTATCATAACCCGTGAGGAATGGCCCATAAACAACATCAAGGTAATTTGGTATTGCAAGCACCAAGCTTTCAGTTAATAATTTCTTTGTCTTACAAAGATGAATATTTCGATATTCATGAATAGATTTAAGTTTATAATAAGACTTTTGACAAACAATAACATGGGTATTAATTTTGCATCCTTATATAAGCCAAGATTGTTTACCTCATTGGACCACTAAACTATTACCCCATCCATTATAATGTGCAAGTGAGAGAGATCGATGTCAGAGCGAGAACACAATATGGTCTGTGATTTAATCGAACTCACACAAAACGAGTTACTTGACGCCCAACGCGAGATCCTTGCAAGATCCTCGTTAACCAAATCAACTGTATCCGAGAGACAAGAGGCCGGTGAGGGTAGGTATATTTGTAAATCATCAGTGTACATGTGATATTGAGTATTTTTAAGATGTTTTGTAAAGTCGGCCGCAAAGATAGTAAAAAAAAAGTGGCCCAAGAATAGATCCCTGTGGGACCCCACTCTCGACATCCCTCCAACTCGATCTCAACACCTCACCGTTGTCTGTCAACCTGAAGGCTCTTCCTATTGCGAAGATACTCGGCAAACATCCCACCTGGCTTAACCTGGCCAGCAATAATTCAATGTTCAGACTATCAAAGGCCTAAGTCATGTCTATTAAAACAGCAGGTTCAGACTATCAAAGGCCTTAGTCATGCCCATTAAAACAACAGGGCAAGAGTGACTCAACCTCATCAAATGTTTTAGTAATATCGCTATAATAGTAGTTTTCAATAGGGCCGTGGCACAACTATTGTTTGGCCTGAATCCTAATTGAAACTTAGGTATTATATTGTTATTCTTTATAAATTCTAGAGTTTGGCCTTTGACTATTTTTTCAAAAATTTTTGATGCAGCAGGAAGAATACTTATAGGTCTAAATTCCTTTAGACTCGTAAGGTTGTTCACCTTAGGCAAGAGCAATTCTCCACAAATCAGGTACAGAGTTTGTCTCTAAAGAACTATCTACAATATGAGTAATGGCTTTAAACAGTGTGGTAAACAATATTGTATCATTTTAATAGATATACCATGCACCAATTTTAAAACTAAGAATGCAAGTTAACAGTTCCTTTTCTGTTATTAACCTAAGCCTAAATGGTTCCCAGTCGACAGTTGTACTGAGAAAACCATCGATTATCCCTGGTTCAATATCTATTTTTGGTATATTATCCAAAAAATGGTTGTGTATTAAATCAGGGTCTTTTAAATTATTAGGAATTATTATTGTAGATTTATTAATTACTTTCCAGCTAGACATTTTGTCCCAAATATTCTTACTTTTATTTGGTCCAGCATTAACACAAGTATCATTTTCCATAATGAAAAACCTTTTTTTTTCTGCCATTTTTGTACCATTAAAAATATGTGCTTTAGTATTAGAGTTAAAAAGATTATGCCAGTCTATGCTCTGCAAATCAGCCCGAAACTGCCACAGAATGTGTCATTTTCAAGCATCTACCAAATACAACAGTTTCCGGAAACTTTGGTGTTTCACATTTAAATTTACAATAAATTGCCTCATGATCGGTCTGTATGGGATCAAAGAGTAAAACGCCACTATCCAAAATCAATTCTCCTCTATTTACTAAAAATCAGGTATATATTCATTATTTGGTGTAACTCTAGTTGGGCTGTCGACAATGTGAAACAAATCAAACGTGATAACAATATCACAGAAAAATGTATACTTAGCAGTCCTTTGACTCAGAAAATTAATATTAAAATCCTCGGTGCAAACAAAAATATCACAGTGACAAATAAGATCAGATATCACATCATATAAAAGCATTAATATAGAATAAGGAACAGAGAGAGGACGATACTCAACCCCAATAACAAAAGACAGTCTGTTGTACCTCCGAATTAGCCATAACTGGTCGATCTCATTATTGGCATCTGGAACATTAGCTACTACCGCATTAAGTCTGCCAGCAACATAAATCGCAACGCCGTCGCCCCTACCAACACGATCTTTTCTAGACATTTTGAAACCTTGAACTGCATAGTTTTCAGACAACATTGAACCAGTCAGCCATGTCTCCGAAATAGCAATTATGTCAAAGCCTTAGTTTCCGATATAGCTTTTGACATCTGAGAATTTATTACAAATTGGCCAAGGGTTTATATGCACAATTTTAAGAGGATTCACAACCCTTGGCCTGCATCCTCAATCTATTTCCTGTAGCGAAGAAACTGTGGTCTTTGAAAATATGTGTTCTTACTATAAGGCCTAGTTGATCCAGTATCACCCTTGCCTTTAGGCTTGTACAAATCCACATAACAGCCATCGGGCAAACAACTGTTTGCCATATATTTGTCTTTTACATCCTCCGGAACGCCCAGTTTAAACGCAGCGCGTGTTCGAATGTTCAAACTTTTAGGATAGTTTTAGTCAATGATATACACTGGCAAACTTTGGGTCAAGCATAGCTTTGAAGTCATCTGGCTTGGTCTTGACATCCAGATTGGAGATATAAATCCACCATAATTTTGTTATTCTTTGCCTTATGTTTTTGTTGGTAACTTTTAAATTTGGGTGGTCTGGACCCGTACAGATCTTGCCAGAAAAGCCCGAGGTGTTACATGTCTTTAGTTTAAGTTTATTTGGTTACTGAGTACTTGGATTCCAAATTATTCCCTTGGGCAACAGCGATAGTATAAATTTGATATTAATAGTATTAAGCTGCTTAAGTCCTATTTGACAGTTAGAAGTCAGTTTGTCTATTTTGAGGGTGGTAGGTCTCGTAGCTTAATGCTGAAGTATGGAGTACCGCAAGGTTCGGTTCTTGGGCCTATTTTCTTTCTAGTGTATGCTAATGATCTACCCAGCTGTGATCCTGACTCTACGTTCTGTCTGTATGCTGATGACACTACATCTCTGATTGCTGATTCAAGTGTATCTAACCTTGCTCTCACAGTCATGTGCTAATGGGCACATGAATGGGCGATATCAAATTTAAATGAGGCCAAAATTCAACATATAATATTCTCCCTTAGAGACCTTAACTCCTGTCAACTAGACCTGGATGCAACAGTAAATTTTCTTGGCATCACTCTGGATGGAGGATTGACTTGGCAATCTCACATTGAGCATTTTTCCTCCAAATTGTCAAGATACCTGTTCCTTATCCGTGGTGTGTCTGGCTCAGTGTCGACCTGTACACTCAGGGCTGCTTACTTTGGGAACTTTCACTCTATAATGACTTACTGTCTCATTAATTGGGGTCACTCTGCGCATATGCCTAAAATATTTGCGTTGCAACGCAAGTCTATGAGAGTGGATAACTCATTTGGGTTATGGAGAGTGCTGTAGACTACACTTCCAACTGAAAGTGCTTACCCTGCCATGTGCATATATTCTGGTATGCCTAGTATTTGTCAAGGAAAAGCGTTCCAGGTTTAACTCATGCTGATACTCATCAACAGCTCCTGCAGGATGACCTGGACAGATTGAACAATTGGTGCAGTGCTAACAGACTGTATTTGAATATTTCCAAATGTTGTCAGATTAGTTTTTTTAAGGGGAAAAGAAAATATTATACTTCTTATTCAATCAATGGGGAAGATTTAAAATATGTAAACAAGGTCAAAGACTTAGGGGTTATTTTTGATGAAGGCTTAACTTTCGTCGATCACGTGAACACAGCTACGGTGCAGACTTCTAAAATGTTGAGTTTTTTTTTGAGAAACTGTAACAGTTTCTCCGTAGATACTGTTAGGGGTGTTCATTGTGCATTAGTGAGGTCGAAACTAGAGTACGGTGCAGTTGTTTGGTCTCCAGACCATGATGTTCACAGTTGTACGGTGGAGAGAGTTCAGCATAGGTTTCTTCGTTTTTGTGCGTTTAGACTAAGAATAGTGATTGACAATCACGATTACGTTGGGTTGGAGAAACGACTTAACTTGCGGACACTTTCAGATTGAAGGGTTTTTGCTGGGCATACTTTTCTGTATGGTATTGTTAATAGCACAATTGATTGTTCGGATTTGTTGAATGAAATTAATGTTGACATTGTTACTAGAAATAGAAGACATAATTTCAGATCCTTCTGTGTTCCTTTTCACCGTACAGAGTATGGTTTTAATTCACCTATGGATAGATACGCTAGAGTTGTTAATGATAATCACCTTGAAATATTTGGTATATCTTTAAGAGAATTTAAAAAGCAATTTGAAAGAGTCACTTTTTAGTTTTGGTCTTGGCTTACTATAATTAATAGACTAGTATTGAGAAATGTTGTATTGCTTAGTTTGTATTATTTTTATGTCAAATCTATTTTCATAAGTTTATATTATACTTTGTTAATTGTAAACTGTTAATAAGGTTTTCCCGTAAATGAATAAAATAAAAATAAACACTACACCCGAAATAATAACTACCTGGTGACAACGTATCTGAGGCTTTCTAGGTCTCGAAATGGGGTGTCCTACTACGGAATCAAATTCCTTAATGCATTGCCTGTCTGCGTCAAGGATCTGCCGCTTAATTCATTTAAGCTCAAAGTCAAACAATGTTTAATTAAAAACGCTTTCTTTTCATTCGAGGACTGTCTTCGGTCCAGTTTTGATGACCTTCTGTGATCAACAGCGTGAGTTGTTTTTTTATGGTGTTTTGTACGTTAAAGCTTTAGATGTATTGGCTGTATTGTCACTTTTTAATATATTTTTTTATTATGTCAGCCCTTTGTAGTAAGTTTTTTTTTAAATTATTGTATTTTACTTTTTTGATTACCTATTGAATTTGACTTGCGTATGAGTATTGTGCTTTTTAGCACCAATAAATAAATAAACAATATTTAGCTCGGCGGGTGCGGGCTTCTTTTGAACTTGATGGTTATTCAACAACAAACTCACAAGTTCTTTATTGGTATCTTTAATAGCATCAACATCTGAGTTTAGTTTTCTAGCAATTTGTTCAACACGAACCTCCAAATATTGCTAAACAATTGTAATGACACCATTGTAGCTCGCAAAGTGTGTGATTTCCTTGTTCTCTTTGGAACTTTTTGTAGCTACTTTAAGATCCCCCACTTCTTTCTCAATACATATTATTTTCTCATGCATCTCGTCCTGTTTAGCCTTAGATTGCATTGTGGTTTCAAACTTGGAGAACTTATTCCTCAAAGTGGCAACCTCATTCCTCAAGCCCTCCAGTTGCCTTAAAACTTCGGTCAGGGAATTAAAATATGTAAGATATTCCGGGCACAAATGATCCATGATTCTGGTTGAGCTGGGAATGACCCTAGTCTCTTGAGCTTGTTTTACTGCATTCGTGGCAAATAACTCGTTTACAAAGATCACATATGACCAAATAAATTTTGACTGATCTCTTTAAACACCCAGATAGAATTGCATTTATAGCATTAAACGATTTGTCACGGTGCAACCAGCAGCACACCCGATCCAGGGTATGGGGATCCTGTTAATCACAGAAGTTTGGTAGTCTCAGAAAAAAGCATGAATAAAGAAAAATGAAGCACTAACCTCACTTTTCGCTGTCAGATTTTAGCGGGATTCGGTTTTTACTAAACTATTTCTGATATTTTCCGGCGAATATCGCCGATTATGACTCACCTTTACTCTCACTAGCGTAAGAGTTATTTCGGCGCAAAAAACTGACAGTAGGTACCTTTATATTATTAGGGTAGAACTGATACAATACATTTCACCACCACCACCTTTCCCAGTTGAAAACAATCGCGAACGACGCAACAGCACAGCAACCAGCAACGATTGACACTCCTATGATGATATGACACTATGACAGAAAACCCTTAAAAACCTCTACCAGCTTATTAGGGTAAAATAAAATGTAGAAATTACAAAATCTAATAAGTGCAAATAAAATCACTGGGGAAATTTGTTACTTATGGTTTAACTGGAAGTAACAAAACCTATCCCCACAATCCATAAAATATCACAATATTATATTTCTTACTTGGATTCTGGCACATCCTCCTCACCTTCGCTTTTAATATCAACCTTCTCATGATTTATAAAGTCCAATTCAATCAAATAGTCTTCATTATATTTTTTCTCATCAGATTCTCTATAAAATAAATTAAGTTACTTTTACATGTTTAATAGAAACAGGCTTTATTAATCAAAAGTGCACAATCGGAATATGTTAATATTCTTAAAATAATTCTATTTTCAGGAAAACACTGTAGGCGTTTACATGAGCAGTCTAAAATTATATAAATCAATCTATAATCGACAAAATTTTAAAAATTTAACAAATCATAAAAAATTAGAAGCATATAACACATAATTTATCATACTTCATTTATATCAACTGGAAAAAATATAGTAATACAAAACATTTAGATTAATTTATTTTCTAAACAATTTATAGCCTTAGCCGAAGATTTGAATTCATCTTAGTTATCGAGGCTTTCATAACAATTTTTAAAATCATAAATTACTTACTGATCCAGTTCCATTTTGATATTATCGTTTTCATTATTAGTGCTAGGTTCTTCATCTGAACCACCATCTAGTTCGGTTTTAATATTGTTTTCTTTATTAGTAGTAGATTGTCCATCTAACCCGCCATCAGCTTCATTTGAAGAGATTCTAGAAATATCCAATATTCTATTTAAAAATGTTTCAGACTGATTAGTCATATTCAAGACAATTTACTGAGCCCATGTTTATATATAATTACCAAATTATTTTACTGTATAAATAAAAATGTTGGGTGTTACAAACAAAATAGCTTTTTTTACCTGTCATTTGAAACATCCTGTTCACTTTTAAAAGTCGTGCTTTCACATTTGATAGAAGAATGTTTTTTCAATGTGGATTCTCTACAAAACATATTCTAATAAGTAGATATTGCTTTACTTGCAAATAAAATGTTTGAATGATGTGCAATGGCTTTATTCTACAGTTTATAGTAAAATATTCAACACATAGAAAATAAATTGGTCACCAAATTTTTGGCCATTTATACCGATGACAATCTTAAATTTGAAAATCATATTATTACTTTCTTGAGGTCGAGTTTAAGGTTTACTGAGCTTGTCCGCAAAACACAAGCAGTACTTTTATGTAATATTGTCAAATAAATCCTTCATTGTCAATATTTATAAACAAGGTTCCCTTGTTGTTCCCTTCAGTAGGTAAAGATTTGTGCACATTCTTTTGAACCCATAAGCAATAAGCAATCATTCGCATACAAAGCATGAAATCATCAACTAACTTAGCCTTCTCGAAATACAACTAAATACTTACTCAATAACATCCTGATCACTTTCTTCCTTAATCCAAGATGCATTAAGTTGATCAAACTGAGAGTAGTCCTCTTCTTTAACTGTGTTTGGCAACCTTTCGAGAACCATTATTAACTGGCATTGGCTTACCCTTAATATTTGTTGTCAGACACAAAATATTTTGTGTGTGTCAGATTGTTCAACATTGAACAGAGCTATCACACAGTCTATTTTTGAAATCTGTATGATAGATAACTGATAAATATAATATCACAGTATCAGAGATTGTTGTGTTGTCTGTAATATCGAGTATAAAATAAATATTAAATATAAATATATAAATATTTTGACAATACAAAATACAATGAGCAGAATGAGCTGCGTACACTCAGCACTCAGGATTGTTCCTAGATAATTTTGTATTGTGCTACTTTGTAGATAAAATTGTGCCATTTAACCGCACTGATGTGCCAAAACTGTAATATTTGAGCTGGGTTCGGAACTCAATCCGGAGCTGGAGTAGAGTGAGAGTGGAGTTTTTAATCACGTGACCTTGGAGATTATTTATCTGATGAAGACGAAAATGTAATTGAAAAAGTCGACAACTTTGCCGAAGCCACTGTGCCTCTTATGAAAGACTGTGAATTCAAACGCCACTTTCGAATGAGTCCAGACACCTTCAAAGATTTATTAAAAAAGATTAACTTTGTAAGCGAATGTATCCTTGCTCATAGACCACCCCACAATGTGATTCTTTGCTGATATTCTTCAAATTTACATCCATTACGTTGCTGTTCCAAGAAAAAGAAAATTATTACTGTTTGATCTTTATTTTAACCATATATTTAATACTACTATATCGTGAGTCGAGCCAAAATTTGTCTGAAATCAAAACGAGATAGAATGATCGATGTGTACTTTCAGCGTTGAGCGCAAGTCAATTGTTTCAACCAATAAGCGTTGCCCCTTCGATTATCGATCGCCTCCACGTGTGTCAGCTCGTTTGCCGTTTTGTTGTTTATTGCCGTTTACCATATATTTAATAAATATATGCCGTTTACAGTATTAAAGTCATTGTGAGTCTTCCATTTTGATGTTTACTGTTTGCTTTGTACTTTACTCAAATCGCTATACTTACTTTGTTTACTGTTATTTCGAAGTTTTTGTTGTTTGTTGCCACTTACAGTTGTTCATTTTGGTGTTTTACTGTTTGCTTTGTACTTTACTCAAATGCCTATACTTACTTTGTTTATTGTTATTTTAAACTTGGACAATTTGTCGGTGTGAACTTGTAGTGAAGATGCCAATCATAGAATACAATAATGTAAATTAATTATGGATTTGTACAGAAATGTGAGAATTTTCCATGAAGCCAAACAAATGTCGTCTAAAGAAGAATACCTATAATATAAGACACTATTTTATTTAAGGAGCAATAAAATTTGAAGTGTGATAATATCATGTTTTATTTACCTCTTAACCCAAAAATATATAAATGAATATCTGCAGTTACATCCCGTTTGAAAACTAAGGTTCATGTTGTTTTGTAATCATATGTTGTTTTTCAATAATTTCTATCCACCACAAACATCTATTCATTTTTGGAATATCATTAAAGTTATACGACAAATAAATTTCCTAAATTATATTGTTAACATAAATACTAATTTATGATGAGGGCGATTCACACTGACTTGGATTTCAAAACGTACATACCATATTTATGATTTTAATATGTGAAATATACTATACTATTTGCCTCACTAGCTCATGCGCAAATTAACCAAAGTACACATCAAGTAAGTGCAATGAGTGCGACAAGTACATCCTCGGCGAACTGCAGTTACATAGTAAACAAGCTTGACACACGATATAGTAGTATTAAATATATGATTTTAACAGACTTAAATAAAATTGAAATTAACTAAAAAATAATACCCTATAAAAATTTCATGAAAACTCAAAATGCGCATGCCCACTCCAAATCTTGCAACGGCGATGTACGGCGGAGTGAACACTTTTTACGCTTTTCTGACAGATCGAACGCAAAAGAATCGCCCCTTTCACTCCAACTTCAATACCCGAACGCTTGGAGTGCGCTTGGGCGTAAAATGAGTGCGAATCCTGAACCCATCTTTGAATGACGTTATTGCATGGCTGACGGTTGACTTTTTATAAATTACTTAGTACGAAAATCTTTGTATCATGCGAAATGTTAGTTAACCGAGTCGCACCATTGTTTGCAGACGTATTGCCGATTATTTTTTAAAGAAAAGTAAGTATGATTTTTATGATTAAATATATTATTTAAATTAATTAATTTAATTAATTAATTAAATAACATGATTAAACAGTAGGCAGTTGAAATTATTCGTATATTCATAAAAAAACTAATCAAATAGAATGGTAACTGAAAAAATTCTAACATGAAAAATCAACTACAAACATACATCGCTTTCCAATCAGGTTTTACGAAACTAAAATAACATTATTTGAAAAAAACGTAGGCATCTGTAATCAAAAACATTTTTTAATTAAGCAGAAGCTTCGTCAACAGAAATATTTTCAATTTGTGGGGAGCTAAAATTTAATAAAGGCTTCGGTGGCCTCCAGTTTTAAATAGAATAAAATCTGAAAATCTTCTTTCAGCTGCGGCGGAAGAATGTGGTAATGACAGAATTACTTTTACTATCTTAAATTAGAAAACATTAGTGTTTTGCCCTCTGGCAACACTCGCTCGTACATTAATGTCAAAGACAGTGTGTCTTTGTTTGAATACGTAAAGATGCAAAAGGAAACGCAGATATGTATCCAAAAATTCATAGAGCCTAATAGGGAATTGCAAATAGTTATGTTTATTATGGTATACTTTAATATATCTAATGATTATAAAAATTATGTTTAAAGACATTACACGTATCAGTATACAATAGATCATAGTACTTCAAATCGTACCACTTTAAGCAGCTTTCGTGTTACCATTGTGGGTAGCCCGGGGGTGAACCATTCAAATTATTGGCGTTCGTTTTAGCCAAAGGAACTGAACAGATCTACTCAAATCGATACCCCTCTGCACCCGCAAAGACCCTGGTTATTTTTAGGAGCATTTAGCATAATTTCGGGGCAGCTGTCACTAGTGGCAATACTGTCGTTCAAAATTCTTATTTTTGTTTGTATTATTTAAACGATTTTAAAGATTAGTAAAATTTTTCTAAACAAGGAAAATGAACAATTTAATAATCTTTGATCCTGAGTCAAATACTACTTATAACGTACTTCTTTCTTGTGTGCGTTCGTTTTAAACAATGATCTGAACCTTTGTTTATTAAAGACAATGTCTGAACTGAGCCGTTCAATTCTATTCACCCTTTAGAAATATTAAAACGAAAGCGGCCTTTCGCAGTCACTGGGGGTGCCATTATAATTGTGCCTCTTTTGGCACAATCGTGCACCTAGGAACAACACTGCGTACATCCCTTCAATAAAAGCCGTATTCGATTGAGACTGGAGGTCAGTTCAAAATGAACCGAAACTGAATTGATATTTCAGTTCAGTGAGCCAAGGTCAAATGAAATTATGAACACAATTAAGAAAAAAAGCCGATTGATAATTGACATTTACATGCCATCTTTTACCTGATCTACTGAACCGATCTAAGTGATCCCGGTCCATTTTCGGAGAGCTGGATCACGTTTTAGGTTGTGGAGGCAAAGTGATATTTTTACAATCGAACACGAATCAGTTCAATAAAGTTAGAAGCGTCTAGGTACAGACCCCGGCCGTTTTATTTAAAGCTTCAAACCCCGTGTTATGCAACCAGCATCACCTTTTTGATTAAATGCATATTTCACTACGGTCTAGGAAAGTTTCTGCAAGGCCTCGGTGGTGTAGAGGGTAGCGTGCTTGGGTCTCATCCCGACGCTGCGGGTTCGATTCCCGTCGGTCGCGACAGATTTTTTTTTATTGTTTTTTATTAATTTACCTTTTTATCATAATTTAGGGTTAGTTTGGGTTAGTTTTGGTTAGTTCTTGTTGATTGAGCCCCCGTAGCGAGCGAAGCGAGCGGAGTATCATGCAAAGTCATAATAATATTTTGGGTTAGTTTGGGTTACCCTTGGGTTAGTTTTGGTTAGTTCTTGTTGATTAAGCCCCCGTAACGAGCGAAGCGAGCGAAGGGTCATGCAAAACTACCATACATAATACCCCGGGATAGGGTTTGAAGCTTTAAATAAAACGGCCGGGGTCCGTACCTAGACTCTTGTAATAAAGTTCAGTTAGATCGATCTGAATCGATCCAAAGTAGTGAATCGAATACGGCTCAAGTGCCGGACGCCTCACGCTGACGTAGTAATGACACCGACTATGGAGGTCGGTAAGTAATGATGAAATCATGAAAAGCTTACTTTTCAGCATCTTCAGAAAGCGGTCTACGTAAAACTTTGCTGGTGAGCTTGGCCGCATGTCGGCAATTATTAAGTTATTTCCCATGGCCCTCCGCTCGCTTCAGGGCGCAACCAAACAAAACCGAGTTGCGTCTACCTACAGCAAATTTTCGACCTTCGGACCGCGAGATTTAAGATACTAGTCCACTTGTGAATGAGGCGCGGGTGATTGGCTAGCTACGGGAGGTGACGCATGTCTTCGCGATGCAAACGGCAACCAGATGTTTATTAGTCAGCAGATGGTCTAGTACTCTTTGGGCTAGGGGTCTGCATAGTTAGCCTTCACTTCGGCGACCCGGATTCAAATCTCGTCGGTTTTGTTTTTTTAAGTAAACAGTTTTCTTGATTTTTGGGTTAGCACTTGTTTAGTTTCCTTTTCTTGAGCCCCCGAGCGAGCGGAGAGCCATATACTCGCCAATTGCAGGTCTTTAAACCGCATGCATTCACAAGTGCACTAGTAACTGATATATCGCCTTCGGACCTGCGCATTTGACAGCATCCCGGTGTTGTTCTAATATTACTTCACGCGTGGCTCTCGCCTCGCCAAAAGAGAAAACTAGCTCAAGGCATGCCCAAAATCAAAAAAAAAAAAGGTGTTACGAACATAATTTTAAAAATCATGTCTTGCCACTGGAATCGAAACAGGGCCGCCGTATCAGAAACAAAGCATCTAAACATTGAGCCACTAGGCCGACTGAAAGCAATCCCCTGGATCATAAAGACATCTATTTTCTATTTCTCCTAAATGTATTTAGTAAACATTGTGATGCGCAAAGCCCATGTCTCGTTATGATCCTTATGAATAAAATATATGCTGCCCGTGGAATATATTTTATTCTTAAGGATCATCGCGGGTCTTACCGCCTGGCGAGTCCTGAGCTGCGCGCGCATCACAATGTTCCCGTTTACTTTTTTTCACTTCATACAATGCCCACCACTCGCTTCGGGGCGCAACTATCCCAAGGCCTGCCCGAAGTTAAGAAAAAAAAAACAATTTTTTTCTTGTCACTGAAATCGAACCCGAGTCGCCGTATCAGAAATACACCACCTATCCATGAGGCCGACTTAAAGACCACTATTTCTTGTCAGAAATGTGTTTATGTAAACATTGGGATGCACGCGCAGCCCAGGACTCGTCAGGCGGTAAGTCGTATGATCCTTAAGAATAAAATCATTGTTTATAAAATATATACGTGCCCGGGATCGATTCCGGTTGGTGGCAATACTTTTTTGATGTGTAAACATCTTACGGTATGGGGGTAAATCTCGGCAAATGGGAACTTGCATAAAAATTAAATTTGAAAAATATTACTCACAAACATAATTTAATACTATTAAAAGAACCACAGTTCACAAAAAAAATAAGTTTTTATTTTTGTATAATAAATATAAGCAATTGAAAACTGCAGAATTCAAATTATTCTTGTAACGCGCCATTCTTGGCTGGGAGCGGTCGTGACGTCAAGTAACTCGTTTGTCGTCGCGCCTGATGGACGGCAGAGCAGGGAACGTCTTAGCTTCCGTTATTATTATTAATATTAAAGCACAGATTAAAGTACAAATCAACACGAATTATAACAAACACCCTGGCAATTCAGCGACAAGCAGTAATAAACGTAAATATTTTAACACTTGTGGCTGCCGATGCCATACTGCATTCACTGACATTTTAAGATAATATGTCAATGACTGCTTTCCGATTGAACGAGCGGTGTGACGTCACGTGTCGTTTAAAATGAGTAGCTTGCGGTCACAACTTTAATTGTTCATTGCAAATTAAATATTGCTATTTGAGGGCTGATATTTGGTGTGCTGTCTCTATAGGTAGGCAAATATATTAAAGAAATAAAAAAAAATGTTCAAGTTCCCTATTGGACGGAAATGCCAGGACGGAATATGTAAATCGATTGTGACATTATAACCCTTGCGCATTGAGGAGCAAGCTAATCCAGGACGGTCGTGATTGCAACGACTCAAATGGCGCTTCTAAAAAGCTAGCCGCTAGGGCGGTATTAGATTTTCATTATATTATATTCGCAGTGTAGTTGGATCCATAGCACAGCTTATTTTTAATAGACGGTTGAATTTAAAATGAATTTTCGCGTCAAAATCCACGACAAATTCTCCAAAGCCACGGCTATCGTCCTGTCCGGAAATTTCGAATTTTTATACAATTTTGCCATTTAAAATCGTTTTCAAACGGATTTTAGACGATAAAAAAGCATATTTTAAATTAAACGAACTGTCAAAAGTATTATTCAGATGCCCAGACGTTTAAAACAATATTGAGTCATGGCCCTCTTCTAAAATTTGCAAAATTTGGTTGACTTTCTCAAATCAAAGGATGCCGCCCCAAGATGACTAGCTGGTAGTAAATAAGCTGTGTCCATAGGTTGATGTTATTCCTAGTGGCATTAGATTTTCGTGTCGAATTTGTGCAGTGAATTAATCCACTCCAATTGAAGCTGCCAGTAAGTATTATTAAAGAATCCTAACTAATATTATAAATGCGAATAACTAATATTATAAATGCGAATGTGTTTGTTTCTTACGCTTTCACGCATAAACTACTCGCTCGCGTTCATTTTTACGGTTAGTTTTAATCCACGCGTAAACTATAGTATGAAATTTTGTACAGATATTTTCAAGAATATAGCAAAGGACATAGGACACTTTTAGCTTTTACCCGGGGCTTCACTCGCGTTGATTTTTACCGTTAGTTAATCCTATTTTCTACGCGTAAACTACTTAACCGATCATCATGAAATTTTGTACAGATATTTTCAAGAGTATAGTAAAGGACATAGGACACTTTTAGCTTTTACCCGCGGCTTCGCTGGCGTTGATTTTTACGATTAATTTTAATCCCGTTTTTATTTTCTTTTATATTTGTAAAGTTTTCTTGATTTTGGGCATGCCTTGGATTAGTTTTTGTTCGTTGCGCCCCTGTAGCGAGCGGAGGGCTATGCGTGAAGTGAAATATTAGACATTCTAATGCAAACGTTACAAATGTAAACATTAAACAAGGCACGTCAGGCGATATCTATGACGGGTATGTGTTTTGCAGGCTGTCTGTAACCGTTAGTGTAAAACGTGTTCTTTCTAACGCCAGAATATCGGCAACCAATTCCAAATAAGCGGTTGCCTATATTCAGGCGTCACGCGGCCTAAGGTGGCATTAGATTTTCATGTCGATGATGTCAATGTCAATATAGGATATGTTTACACATCAGTGTCTCGAGTACTAGCAGACTCGCTCAATTTTTTTTTATTCAAATCTTTTCAAATAATGGCAAATGGCACTTAGCCCATTTTAAGATAAAAATCAGTATGGTACTTAGCCCACTATAAGCGAAAAGTATAATGGCACCTAGAATCTTCTAGGAATATTTAAGTTGTTTTCTTTTTATTATACTACTAAATAAAAAAAAACCTACATAAACCATAAATATAAAATATCGTTTATACCGTGATTAAGTGCATATAAAAAAATAAGAAATATTTTTAAATAAATTATTTTAGGTTTTACTAAAATATATATTTTGTTTGGCACTTAGCCCGTTTTTTACTTCAGGTCTTCGCATATCCAAAATAAAGAACGGCGAGCATAACACCATAGATAATCCTCATCAAATATCAGAACTTTACATTTTTTTATTAACATGGTTCAACACCCTAATCAGCAAGATGTCTGTACCTATGCCGGAAATTACATAGGCCCAAATTTATAGTCGAGACTCAAGACCTCCTCAGCACTTGAGATCTTCTCCGACGAAAAATACGTTTTATCGAAGGACGACTCAAGGTTGAGTGAAGGACAAGGTATCTTGGAAGCTACCTTGAGTCGTTCTCAACCGATTTTGAGGTTAGTTTTATCTGTCTATTTTCAAATTAGAAAATCAAAATATTGTTTTTTTTTTGTGTTTATTGCCAAAAGGCGCTTGTAGAGATGGATGATTTTGAGGAATTTCTGGATTGGGTTGTGGAGGTGGATGAAGTGGGCCCACATAGAATTCCGAAGCGATATGTGAGGGATTGGAATAATCCTTTTGAATGTTATTCCGAAAGACAATTTAAATCCCGTTATAGGTTTTCCAAGGATACGGTTCAAAATATTATATTGCCACTGGTTAACAATGAGCTAGTTCTTGAGAACAAGAGGGGACTACCTGTGGAACCTATGGTACAGTTACTTCTTAACTTGAGGTATTATGCAACAGGCAATTTTCAAGTAAGTGTTTATCTAAAAACTAGTTTATCTATGTGCAATAATCAATTAACGCAAGACAAAAGAAAATAAGTATGGTTGTGTTTTTAATATGTTGCTATTCGAAAACCCATTTCTCGTAAACTATATTTCAGGCATGACAACTGACAATAATATTTTTTTAGACTGTAACTGCAGATTTAAGAGGAATTTCCCAAGGCACTGTTTGTCAGAGCATCAAACGTGTTTCAAGAATACTTGCCCAACATACTGCAGATATTTGCAAATTTGATCCAGACTACAATGCAACAATAAGGAAGTTTCATAGAATCTCTGACTTCCCAAATATTTCTTGTGCTATCGATGGAACACATATACCGATTAAAAATCCAGGTGAAGATATAGGCGAGGCTTTCAGGAACCGAAAGGGAATTTTCTCCATAAATGTCCAAGTAAGTGTTATCACTCATCCTGGTAATTATCTGTATATACCTAATTTTAAGTAGCAGAGTAAAACATATAGTTTAAAGCTGTTGAGCACAGGTTCTCATTGGCTATATTTTTATTCTCTAACCAACCCGTATATATTTACACTTTAAAATATTAAAAACAATTTCTTTTAGGTTGCATGTGGACCAAACATGCAGATTGTGGATATTGTGGCACGACATCCAGGATCCATGCGTGACAATACCATCTTTGAAAGAAGTAGACTAAGAGTAAAATATGAGAATCAGGAAATACCAGGTAATACTAACTTTTGTGCTATTCATAAAACATATCTTTAGCAAAATGTATTTGGTGTTATAAAATTTACGATTTTGCTTGTAATAAAAAAATCATTTTGGTATTTATAGAGACCATTGCCATAAGTAAAAACCAGTAAAGCCAACAAAATATACACCCCTTGTCAATATTTAATTTTAGTAGGTATTATACTAAAACTTTGTTTTAGGAAAAATCCTCGGTGATAATGGATATGCATGTAAGAGCTATCTTTTAACCCCAGTGATAAATCCCACCACAAGGGCAGAACGCAACTATAATGCCTCCCACAAAACGACTCGAAACATCATAGAAAGGTGCTTCGGGATATGGAAACGGCGTTTTCTGTGTCTGAAATATGGAATTTCAACAAAAAAAGAGACTGCCGTTTTAATTATTTGTGCAACTGCAGTATTGCACAATCTAAGAAGACACGAAGACATTTTAGAAGATGACCCTGGTAATGATGTTAATGAAAATCAAATTGAAGTTATTGTGGAGGGCAATAATGTGAATGCTTTAGCTATGAGACGAGCATTTATTATGACGCATTTTAACTAGGTTATATAGTTATATTAATAAAAAAAAATCGTTTTTAACTCCTACATAAACTTTTTATTTAAATAAAAATTGCACAAAACAATTATTATTAAGTAAAATTACAACAGTTTTGTTCTTTCCTCCCAATATTTCTTTTCTGCTTCTGCTACAGCCATCTTCATTCGATGCAATTCTGCTTGCTGCTCTATTCCTTCCCTTAATCTCCGTAACCTTAGCTGTACCTCCTCGTTGATTGAGTCCTTTATTGCATTTTTTCCCTCTGCAAGAAAAAATTTAATTAAATGGTTTTTCCTTGCATCACACTAGTAGCATAAATGATGTGTGATTTGTTTATGCTAGTAGGTATAACTAAAATGGAAGTTTATAACAAAACAAGTAGATAGGTAGTACTAAGAATTTAAAGAAACAAGTTACCAAAGTGTGCAATAAAACTAACCTTTTTTCTCTTGCTGAGTGCCAGATGCAGAGGTAGATGACTTCAGTTCAGGCTTGGCCTGAAAAGCCATTTCCATTTTAGACCGCTTGGGCAATGGTGGATCTAAAAGAAACAAAATTTAAATTTTCTTTTCATTAATTACTATAATGTGGCCATTCACCACAGGAATCCGATTAGTTTTGTTATTCATTTATTTGCAAATATAATTAGATTAGAATAGTTTATAATACACATGTGTAAATATGGCTGGTCTAATTATAATAGTTCTTAATGATCATTATAGATATAAAAATAGACGTGGCTGACAAGGAGAACACACATGAACTTACTATCAGATTCCTCTGTCTTATCCAACTTATTACTGTCAAATGGATTCATCACCTCCAAGTTAATTGTTGGGACCACACTTCTAACGATTTCATTAATTGGATCGTCATCTTCTTTTGGAGGTGGACCCCCGCCAGTTTCTAAGGTTTTATACTTAAAATCAGTCACTTTTCCGGGTTCTAAAAAAAAAATGTTAATCAGTCCAAAACCGACACAGTTTGCTTCTCTATTCATTTTATCTAAAATTTACATTGGCCAAGTTCACAGTGTTATAAATGTTTAAACATCAAGAAATTAGGTCCCTGACAACTAGACAATTTATTTAAACATTGATCACGGCACGTGCCGTGCATTGATATTGAAAATACCTGTGTTTTAGGTTGTCTCACAACTTTCTTAACTGCTTGGACGTTCTGTGCTTAAAATTGGCATTAAAATTATTTGTAATCTCTTCCCAAGCCCTGCCTTTAGCTTGTAGGCTACTTGCGTCCGTTTTCTTGCTCTCGAGGCAATATTTGTGTTGCTCTACAAGGCTGGCCACAAAAACTTTTTCTTCATGTGTATAAGGACTTTTATTTTCTGTATCGCACAGTTGCACACAGAAGTAAAAAATAAATACCATACGAATATTAAGAGTACCGAAAACAAATACAAAACGTGTTATCTGACCGAACCCCACTTCTTCGCGAAGTCAAGCTTGCCGCGCTTGCGTAGAGAAAGAAATATAGAAAAATTCGACGTTGCCAAGTGTCTCTCCGACTCGATCTTGACTTGCTTGAGTGGACCTTTATAAAATAGGAAAGTTGAGTAAGGCCGAAGGAGCTCTCCGCCAAGTCTTCACTTAAGTCTCAACTATAAATTTGGGCCATAGCAAACACCCTTTTTCTTGGCCAAATTGACTACACCGGATTGCATAATATAGTAAAATTCTTAACAGCAGAAAAATCTTCAGGATGGGATAGCATCCCGGGATTGCTAATAAAAAATGTATTGAATATTATAAAACTATCATGAAATAAATATTTTTCGGTATACCTTATGAGTGCCTGTCAAAAAAAAAACAATTTATAGTTCATTATTATTCGTTTATTTGTCCTTTAAATAAAATATTTTCTTATATTGCGCCCTACGGCTACGGAGGGTTAACTGAATTTATATTGTAAATTGACTTGCACATTTAAAATTATCAATTTTGACACCAATAAATTTATTCTTATTAGGTGTTAGGTGAGATGGAACTTTCTGAAATAATTGATAACAGAAGATTCTACATTCTACATAGTGAATCCACTTACAAAATACTTTGAAAGAACATATTGAGCACTCAAACCGCTGAATTTGATCAGTAGGTTTATGAATTATGGCATACCCACTTCTGTGGGTCGTTTTATATCTTCGCCTTGATGCCTAATCTGGTGCTCCTAGAAGGAATCCTTGTGATTGGTTTTATATGAACACCCTGAACACTGCAACCATGCAAAACTATAACGATCAGGCTATATGTGTGTTTAGGTGGCGCTTTAGGCAATATTTCCAATTTGTTTTAAATGAACAATGTAAACAGTGAAACCACTGGATTTGATCAGCAGGCTTATGAATTATGGCATGCAACTGTAAATTATGTTTGCGGGTTGTTTTAAAGGGACACCTTAAACAGTGAAACCACTCGATTTCGTCAGATTCTTTATGTACCAATTGGTGTCTTTTTAGCGTCGCTTTTCGAGTTGTTTTGAAAGAGCAGATCAAACATTCAAACCACTGGATTTGATCAGCAGGCATATGGTTTATAGCATGCGTTTGTAAATCACTCTTGCGGATTGTTTTATAGGGACACTCTGAACATTTATGCCAACCTTCTCCGGCTTCGCCGTGATGCTTAATTAGATGGCGTTTTAGATCATTTTCCCACTTTGTTTTAAACGAACAATCTAAACAGTGGAACCACTTGACTTGATCAGCAGGCATATGACTTATAGCATGCGTTTGTAAATCACTTTTGCGTATTGTTTTATAGGTACACTCTGAACATTTATGCCAACCTTTCGCGCCTTCGTCTTGATGCTTAATTAAATGGCGTTTTAGATCATTTTCCCGCTTTGCTTTAAAGGAACAATCTAAACAGTGAAACCACTGGATTTGATCAGAAGGCATATGAATTATAGCATGCGTTAATAAATTACTTTTGCGAACTGTTTTATAGGGACACTCTAAACATTTATACCAATCTTTTGCGGCTTCGCCTCGATGCCTTATTGAATGGCGTTTTAGATCATTTTCCCGCTTTGTTTTAAACGAACACTCTAAACAGTGAAACCACTGGATTTGATCGGCAGGCTTGTGAATTATAGTATGCCTTTGTAAATCCCTTCTGCGGATTGTTTCATAGGGACACTCTGGACATTTATACCAAACTATTGCGTCTTGATCTTGGTGACTAATTTGATTCGGAGGTTTATGGGCAAGTTCAAACTTTATTAACCTGCAAAAAAAATGGTTTAAGTGCTTGATATACATACAAGTGCATATTTAAACAGGACCGTCATTGCAAGAATATTCTTGGCATTAAGACTTTTTATATAATTTAGCATAAAAACGAATAATCTAGTCACACAGGCATTTATAATCGAGTTTAATCCAGCGGCAGAAAAGTGAGTCTCTCTATTGGAATTACACTCATGAAAAGATGGATGTATTCCTAATGTATGAAAATAGCAAAGCAAAGTGCACTTGTAAAATGTAGAAATTATGGACTCTCATTAGTCGCAACTATAACCTGTCAATTAATAATAATAATAATAATAATAATAATAATAATAATAATAATAATAACAATAATAATTCCTGTGAAAACAATTTGCGCAATTATTTTCACAGGAAAGCGAATTCCTCAGAAGTTACTAGGGCAGTTTGTAACGTAGATGACTCTACACCACTGATTTTAAAAGAGCATCTGATTCAAGACCGCCATCATACCGACCATGAGAAAATACGAGTGTGGAAGGAAAAGCCCTTATATGGGAGGCATGCGAATGAAGCTACCCAGGATCACGTCGACAATACAGCGTCGAACTATTGGTTAGAGTTTCAGGACAAATGTTCCCCGACACCGAGGGCTTTCCGCTGGCTATTCAAGATCAAGTGATTCCAACCAGAAACTATCTCAAGTACATAATTGGAGATGCTTCGGTGGCGGATGATCGATGTCGATACGGCTGTCAAACCACTGAGATCATCCAGCATATTACAGGAGGATGCCAAACGTTCGCAGCAACAGAATATAAAGTCAGGCACGATGCAGTTGCGAAGATAATCCATCAGGAACTAGCAGACAAGCTGCTGCTGCAGACGGAAAAGGTAAGTTACTATAAATACACTCCCGAATCTGTTTTAGAAAGTAACAACTATAAGATCTACTAAGACCGCACTGTGCTTACTGACCAGCCGGCGACCCACAATAGACCGGACATCATTCTCGTAGCGGGCCAAGGAAGCCACGCTGATCGACATCGCCATACCTAATAACAACAATTTGCAGGTCAAGAAAAAGATCGCCAAATATCGAAACTCACAAGAGAAAATCCGGCAACAATGAGGAATGGAGGGAGTAAAAACGGTGCCAATCATTGTGTCATCAACAGGTCTCATTCCAAAGAACCTGATAATAAACATCAAGGAACTCGGATTGAGCGAACATCTCTTCAAATTGATAAAGAAAGCAGTACTTCGCGCAGGTACAGCCCGTACCGTCCGAAAATTTGTAGGAAATCCGTAGATGTCACCAAGGACCCGATATCATGGAAAGGGTTCCCTCAGAGCTTAATCCTTTTGATATCCAGGATATCTGGGATAAGTGAATGTTCCCTTTAGGGGGAGTGCAAATGCCGTAACATGGAAAGGGTTCCATCAGAAGTTAATCCTTTTGATATCCGGGATATCTGGGATAAGTAAATGTTCCCTTTAGAGGGAGTACAAATGCTGTAAGGCTAAATCATAATAATAGTATATTTATTTCGTCAGTACAAATTACATATAGGTATAAATACAGTACTCTAACGGAAGAAAAAGTCAAAGTGTTACAATAAAATGAATGACACTATAACTAGTTAATTAGATACCATGTCTAATCAAAAATCAGATAAATAAGTCCGAAGAAAGATAAGAACAACAAAAAAGACGGGAACAACAAAAAATTATTTCAGGCCAGCTCCGGTTGAGGGAAACAAAGATGATGTATAAAATCTCAAGATAGCATCTCGATCGGGGCTATCTTCTGACTCTACTGCCAAGGTTATTGAAACGTACCTTATTAGTAATGGTATAGAAAAATCCACCTGTGAAAGGCTGCGAACAAAGAAGAAACATATGGTTAGCTCATATAAGATAGGTGTGTCTGAAGAACAGGAACTTCACTGAAAAGAACAATCACATTTGTTTTAGGACCAGACGGAGAGATGCGGATGTCCCCCAGGGGGGTTCTGATTGACTCCCAGAATATCGCCCTAGCTGAAAGCACGAAGATATTGGGTATTCATATAGATCAGAATTGGATTGGTCCAAACAAATTTGGAGTGTTTGCAAAAAAGTAAATTCAACTTCCTATTGCTTGAGAAATGTCAAAATACCTAAACCTTAATAACCTAAAAGTAATAGATTTTGCAAACCTGCACTCTGTGCTGAGGTTTGGGATGATGTTCTGAAGGGACCGGAGAGATGCGAACCATGTCTTTGTTGCACAAAAAAAAGAGCGGTGCGTATTTTATTATCCCTGGGGTAGAGGCAGTTCTGTAGGGGTAGACCTAGAGAACTCAATATTCTTACTCTCTATGGTACCTATGTACCATGTACCTATACGAGTGCTTCGTATTCTTTATTAAGAGCAGAGAAAAAATTTTAAGACATGAAATTCAACATTCTTTTAACACTAGAAACGTAGATCTGAATATACCCAGGCATCGGCTTAGTGCAACTGAGAGTCCTGCATATGCTTGCATAAAATATTTTAACAAGTTACCTAATCATGTAAAGAATGAAACTAATTTTAATTGTTTTTTAAAAGTATATTTTAGATCTACTTGTTGGAATGAAGCCTTACTCGGTGAATGAGTTCATAGAGCACATTTTTTGAATTGTTGTGATGAAACTGTGTTAGCAATACTAAAAACTACAGTCTTTAGTATTGCTTCTTTAACGGCTTAATTTTAAGTTTTAAAAATGTATTGTACTTTCCCTTTTGACGCCACGTCATGCAACTGTATAAGCGAAATTCTACATTTTTTTTTACTTTGACATCACAGTATACATTAACGACATTACGAAAAAAACTTATTTAAAGAATAGCCGTTCTGAAAATGAATATATTTGCCGAATTGGAGAAATTTATTACTTCTGATCTAACCCGAAGTAACAAACCTATCTCCACAATACATAAAACTAGTGAATGAATATCATAATGTCCAATTTCTTACCTAGATTCTTCTTTATCTTCACTTTTAATATCCACTTCCTCATGACTTATAAAGTCCGGTTCAATCAAATAGTCTTCATTCCATTTTTTCTCATTGAATTCTCTATAAAATTAAATAAGTTACTTTTATACGTTTAATAGAAACAGGCTTTATTATCCAAAATTAATTTTACTATCAGGGAAACACTGTAGGCGTTTGCATTATCGTATGGGCAATTTTAAAATTTTATGGCCTCAGGTGAAGGTTTTAATTAATCTTGGTTGTCGACGCGTTCATAACAATTATTAAAATCACAATTACTTACTGATCCAGTTCGGTTTTAATATTACTGTTTTCTTTATGAGTGGTAGGTTCTTCATCTAAACCACTGTCAGCTTTATTTAAATGGTTCCTAGAAACAGTAAACAGATACTCAAAATGTTTCAGAAAGATTAATCATCTTCAAGAAAATTAATTGAAATAAATATATTATTTTTCCTACAACTATGAAAATGAGGAAAAATGCACTGTTAACGTGGCTAGAAAACACGCGAAAAATGGTGAATGGCAGGTCAAATCAAACATGCTGTTTAACAAATAATAAAACTATAAATTGTGTCAAGTGGTGTAATCATTATCAATCCGTGAATCCGTGTATAATTTGAAAGAAAAAAAAATGGATATATTTTTATTGTTTCGTCCAAACACATCGATATAAAGTCGTTTTATGGAATTCCAAGAATGCTACAATGCTAATGGCAAACTAATATAATTTCCTGATGTACTATGCTCTTTTTTGCCCAATGTTTATTTCTTCAACAATGCCTGATGCTTTTTGTTGTATGATTGGTCTTCACTGTTAAAATTATTAATGCAGGACCGGGCTTTAGGAGATGGTTTAATAATAATAGCTTAACATTATGAAATTATGATCTAAATTGGTAAAAAAAAAATGGCAACCCACTTTTCTTGTTGCAAACTGAAAGAGCATCCCAACTTAATATGTCTGATTTGTAAAAAGGTGTATCACCAGAGCTGCATCAATAGAAGCAGGAAAACATATGAGGTTGTGGAGGGTCAGTTAATATGGTGCTCACGGCGGTGCTCTGAATGAGCTATGGAGGGTGACACGGAGGTCATTGACGATTTGAGAGGTATAATAGCTGATTTAAAGAATGAAAATGACTGCAAGATGCAGCATATAACTCGTTTAAAGCGCACATCGGCCTCATTCGTATTGGATGCATCTACTACGGAAGAACAATACATTAAGGAGATTGAGAGTCATAAAGTGAAGATTCATGAACTTCGTAAAAAGATATTGGATCTCACAGCTAGAGAAACGCCTTCTCAGATAGAGTATCGAAATTCTTCTACTCAAACTTATATCGCTACCAAAGACAATGATGCCCAAACTGTCAATGGAGCAATATCACTGCTGAGAAACCAGTTGGAGGATGAAATGGAAGTCACGCCAAATATGCAAAACGAGTCTAATCGGTCAGTTTCTAATGATATGGAAATGGATATTTTAAGGCTAACAACGGAACATATAAAATTAAAGGACAGAATTGTTGATCTAGAAAATTTGAGGCTAAGTTTAGCTGCTTCAATTGAAACACTTTCAGCTGAAAATAAATTGCATGTAATGGAGATCTCACGCCTGGAGAAACAACTTCACGAATTCAACAGCTGCGGACCGAGTGTGTTACTTTCAGAAGAAGTGAACGATTGCAGAATGATGTCTGATAAGGGGAAATCAGATGGTGGTCGCATCAGGAGGAGAATTTTGATTTTGGGAGATGAAAGTGCCAGGAACTGTTCAGTGATTTTAAACTCTCTTCTGTGCAATGACTTATATGAAGGACAGTGAAACCATTTGCACCCTTTGAAGAAATAACTAAGACCATTTTTAATGCCACCCAGAACTATGCACAGAATGATTTTGTTGTTGTATGTCTGAGTTTTAACGTTAGGAGAGTGCTTGGGAATGCGGTTTTAAGACAAGTGTTCTCAATTAGAAGATTCACTAACTTGATTGTTTGCTACGAAAGCAACCTTCAGTTAGATAATAATAAGTATATTCATGGTAGAATAAAGCAATATCTCAAATTGTATAGAGTAATAATGACAATAGAAAATTTTAAGTGTGGGAAAGGCCCTAGGCTCACACGCATGGCGTTGAGCAAGTTAATATCGGACTGCATCACGGGTTATTGTTCCACCAGAGCAGCACTTATATCTGTGCCTAGGTGCATTGACCTTCATTCGAGTACTCATTCCGGCAACGTGTATGATGATAATTTTAGAAGCGAGTTAATGGAGAATAGGCATGTTGTAGGGGGAAATAATAATTTTTTAGACCCCTCTATTCTTCTATCTCCATGTCATTGATGGTTCTGAATATCCAGTCGGTCAGGAATAAATCGGATGAACTTTCTGTCTTGCTGGATAGTCCGAATCATCCAGAACTAGTGCTCCTCTGCGAGCACTGGTTGGGACCTGGAGAACCAATATGTTTACAACATTATGTAGTGTTGGATGGTTATTGTCGCTCGAATCTTACTCATGGGGGAACAATGATACTTGTGAAGGAGTCATTCTTGAGCTTGTGTTACTTTGAAATGTATGGTAGATTTAGTCATTTAGTGGAGGATAGGGTGTTTGAAATGTCAGTGATTCATTGTCCTGACATGAAGTTGTTTGTTTTATGTTTGTACAGAGCTCCAGCGGGCAGCGTTGCTAATTTTTTGCTTAGGCTTGAGCTTGTATTGTCTGATTTACCTATAGGGTCTGCCATAATTCTTTGTGGGGACTGGAACATAAATTTTATGAATTCACATGATGCTGATACACAGTTACTGGGGGGGCTATTAACTTCGTTTGATCTGCAAATGGCAGTGGACTCACCTACGCGAATTACAGCTCACTCATCTATTTTAATTGATTACGTGTGTACTAATATAGAAACAGATAAAGTTGAATGTAAAGTAATAAATGCAGCACTGTCTGATCATGAAGCTATTTCGTGTAGGTTTGTCGTGAAGAAAAAGAATAGTGGTGCAATTAGAGGAAAAAGAAAGGGTAGACTGTTTACACGGCGGAACTATAATAGGTTCGCGGAGGTTTGTAATGCTGATGATTGGCAGTCCGTCTTGGGTGACACCGATCCTCTTGGGGCTTTCCACAAGAGGCTGTGCATGCGTTTTGATTCCTGTTAAATATTTAAGGCATACATCTAGAAAGCCCTGGGTAACAAAGGGAATAAGAGTTTCTTCGAGGAATCTGCGTTGTCTGCATTATGTTAGGAAGTTCTTCATTGACAATATATTCTTCACTACATTTTTTAATAGATATAGAATGATTTATCGTCGTACCCTAAAGATTGCTAAAGATATCTATTACCAAGATCGAATTAATTCTTCCAGAAACAGACAAAGAGAAACTTGGAATATTGTTAATGAAATTAGGGGTAAGAGTAGGCATGACAGGGCAGATTCTGGGCTGTCTCCTGATCAATTGGATGATTTTTTCTGCTCTGTAGCGGCTTCACTTTCGAATAAAGCAAATTTATATAGCGACTATAGAAAATATTTAAAGAATGTGTCTGTAAGGAATTCCTTTTATTTTACACCGACTGATACCTTGGAACTAAGAGCAGTTCTTGGGCAAATAAGGAATGGTAAAACATCGGGTTGGGATGATATTTCTGCAACAGTATTGTTGAAGCTTCCGGACTCGGTTTTGGGGGTCTTGGCCGAATGCATTAATGTGTCTTTTCTTAGTGGATCATTTCCTTCTTCTTTGAAGATTGCTACTGTTACTCCATTATTTAAGGGTGGTGATGGGAAATGTCCTTCACACTATAGACCGATTGCTCTTCTGCCCACTTTGTCGAAGGTCGTTGAGAAGATTTCCAAAACAAGAATGGTCTCCTTCCTGGAGGTCAATAAAATATTGAGCCCTAAACAGTTTGGTTTCCAGACTGCAAAGGGGACGACGGATGCAGTGTTTGCATTCTTGGAAGACCTATACTTGGAACTCAACGATGGGGAGGCCGCCGCAGCAGTGTTCTGTGATCTGTCGAAAGCCTTCGACTGTGTGGACCATGGAATACTGCTGTGGAAGCTTGAGTCATATGGGTTTCGAGGGACATCACTGAGCTGGTTTAAGTCTTACCTAACGAAAAGACTTCAGAGTGTTTCTTTTAATCAGTGCAGTTCTGAACAAAGGAAGCTGGACTATGGTGTGCCTCAGGGATCGGTTCTTGGCCCGATACTATTTTTGATTTATATTAATGATTTCTCGGGTCTGGACATCTCTGGACAGTTCACCCTGTTTGCGGATGACGCAACCATTCTGTGGCATAATAAGGATGTCACGGTACTCGGCCAAACTATAAACACTGATTTGGCAAAGATTAAGCAGTGGTGCGATACAAACCGCTTGTCACTCAATGTATCGAAGACTAGTGTGATGTCCTTTGGATGTAACTTGGATGTTGTGAGTTTGGGGAGTGAGAGCTTGAGTAACTTGTCGGAAAATAACTTTTTGGGTATTTTTATCGATAGCAGACTTAAATTTGAGGGCCACATAAACAAGCTTAGTTCGAGGCTCGCTTCAAATTGCTATGCAGTTCGGGCCGTCTCAAGGAATCTGGATGCTCACATTGTTAGGAATGCATACTTTTCACTGATCGAGTCGCATCTGAGGTATGGAATTTGTTTTTGGGGAGTGTGTTCAAGGCGACTATTTGATAGCGTGTTTGTTTTGCAAAAAAGAGCGGTGATACATGTGTCCGAGAGATTCGTGGCATGGTATACTAACATTGCCGGCCTTGTTTATTTTGGAATCTGTTTGCTTAATGCACAAAAAATATAAGAGTGACGCAAATGCCATATACATCATTATCCCACTAGGAGTGCTGGTAATTTACCGTTGCCTATACCCACTTCACATGAACAATGAACTCTGTCATTTACAACAGTAGGCAGCTATTTAATCACTTACCCATCCACTTAAAGCAGATGCAGAATGATAGGGGGTTTAAAAGGGGAGTTAAAAGATTGCTTATTTCCCGAGCCTATTATAGCGTGGCCTAGTTTCTTGGGGAAAACTTTTAAATGTATTTCGTAATAGTAAACGTTCCTATGTCTCTAGATGTAGTTCGGACATATTTGTATATCTGTTATTTTATTTTGTTTTGTATCTATTATTTTGTATTTTGTATGTTAGTGCTTTGTCTATAGGAATTGTTATTTCTTGACAATAAAGCTTGATTGATTTGAACAGCATATTTGATTTGACATTTTGACTTGACATATCTGGATGATGAGTAATTTTCAACATACATATTGTAAATCGGATTTCAAAACGCGGTTGATATTAATCGTTCTCTTAAGATTCTAAAGAGAACCTTCTTGTGTCATTTTCAGAGGTGGTCGTAGCAAAAATAGTGTACTGGGTGACTTTGTATAAACTTGCACCCCCCGTAACTTTTTTATTTTTTATCATACGGGAATAATAAAATAACTGTCATACAGGGGAAATTTTTTCCTTTCCAAATCTGTAGTCTAATTTGCGGAAATTTTGCATATATACAGAAAATATAATATATAAAATTTAGAAGAAGAGAAGAAAATTTAGTTGAAAGGAAAAAAAAGAAGGCGAATCCACGATGTAAGTCTGAGACCTGCGCCTATCATAGGGAACATGGGAAATATATATAAGTCCTTTATTTAGTCACAAACTAATACATTCTTATAAACTAACGATCATTTAATTTGTGGTAACAATCTTACTACCTAATTCACAAATTCCCTACCTTAAAAAATAATTACAATCAAGCAATGTTTGTCAGCAAGTGCCTCTTAAGAGTTACTTTAAAGGAATTAACATTTTCAATAGCCCTAATTTCAACTGGTAGCATATTATATTTGTTTAAACCATCAAAAAACAATGAATTTTGAGCACGTTCTTGGGTAACTCTTGGTATGTGGAAGTTTGCTCTATTTCGTGTATTGTGATTGTGAATGTTGACATTGTATGAGACTTTGCTTAATAGATATTGTGGTGCTTGTCCAACCCTAATTTTATGAATGAATGTGAGTGTATTAAATAGCAGATGCTCTTTAACTGGTAACCAGTTCAGAGTTTGCAACATTTCTTTTATAGGTGTCAATCTCGGTTTTCCGAGTATTACACGCATTGCTCTATTTTGTAATTTTTGAAGCCTATACAATTCATTTTGCTTCAATAAAAATAAAATGCTGGAACAATAATTAAAGTGTGGTAGTATTAGAACATTATATATGGTTTTTTTAGTCCAAGAACTCAGATAAGATGAACATCTCGATAGATAATGAACTGAAATGTAGTGCAAGGAGCTGCAAGCAGCAAATCTAAGAATCTACTCCTGGTCTGCTAACCACTACTGAACCCGACCAAAATGAATCATACATTAAAAAAATTGGTATTCCTATGTGTGTATGTGAAAAGCTGAAAACTAAGCAAGATATGAACTATAGTTCCTTCAAAATTGGAGTTCCTATACAATGTAGGGCAACTGCCATGGACCCTACATTGTGGCCAACAGGTGCAAACATTAACAAGTTTTTAAACTTAAGGAAGTTAAAGCCTCAGCCGAGACAAAATCCAGGAAAGCAACATCCCAGAAGCAGCAAATAAATAAGGTACACCTTCTATAATGTGCAATCAATAAAAAATAAAATGCATGAATTTCTTGACAAAAATAATACATTTTAACATCTCAGACCACCTAGGCCAAATTCTGAGTTTCACTATGGACAATAAAAAAGTTTCTACAGAAAAAAATGCATCAGGCCGATTACGCATCATGGCTTACATACATTTTACTGTTTAATAGAAAATATTTCTTGGGACTTTGTAGGGGTTGTAAATACTAATGTTGATGAGAAAGTACAAATTTTCATAAACCTATTGGAGAGAGCATATTATCTGCAGTCCTTTCAAGAGAAAACTGTTGTGAATAGAACTGATCAACCAAACAATGTGAGCTGGTTTAATGATGACCTTAAGGGCATGAGTGAGTTTTTGAATGATGTGTGCAAGCACTATAATAGAGTCAATGATTTGAAAGCCTACAAAGGTTATAAAATGGAGTATAAACGTGCTATTATGGAAGCAAAGAGATCGGCTAATGATAGAGCCACAGTTTCTGCAGCTAATCCAGTAAAATGCAAGTGGGGTATAATAAACAAAAAGAGGGGATGCAAGGGGAAGGACGCTGCGGATACAGAAATATCTCCAGAGGAATTCAACAACTTTTTCTTGAATATAGCTAAAAAAAACTAATTGAAATATGCCCCAGGCCAATACTGATCCCATCCAGTACCTAAGCAACATTAATATTCATACTGAGAACTTTGTTTTTAAAGAAATGAGTTTTATATAAATATGAGGGATATTATCAAAAAAAAGTTCTGATATATATAACCTAACAGTGCGACTAATGGAATCAATAGTAAACTTAATTATTGCTCCCCTCACAGTAAGCCTTTTCTGATATCTTTTGTTTGTTTTCGGAGCCGTTCAATGCATGGTTGCCTTCTCAACCGTAAGGGTAGATGATTAAAGATCTTCTTGCCTCCATAAATTATGGAGCTTCATAAGTTAGTTGCATTGAATTTACATTATCTTGATATAAGCTGCCATGATTACTGCATAGAAATTAACAACTTTTTGAACAGCATATATCAAGATAATTTAAATTCAATGCAACTATAAACTTAAATAATGTAAAAACAACTGAACCAAATGTCAACTTGTATGGTATATTTCAAATCAGAAAAAAAATCTTTCATTTTAGCCATTAAAAATATGTATACTTTGTGTCGCCCCCTGTATATATGTAAAATTACTGTAAATTTTAATACAGATGTGGAAAGGAAAAAATTTCCCCTGTAAGTTGTATGATAAAAAAAAAAGTTACACGGGGGTGCTAGTTTATATGAAGTCACCCGGTATATTACATGTGTGAAAGTACATTTTCAACATTTGCTCCTTGTTTGAAAAATAGTGCTTTCAACCCATGGTATGTAAAATACTATTACACAATACAAATTGCTCTTTTACCTGTCATCTAAATTGTCTCCTCCACTTTCCAAAGCTGCATTTTCATATTTTATACAATGTTCTTTCAATGCGGATTCTCTACAAAATACATTCCAATAAGTAGATATTTACTTGTAAATAAATTTTTTTAACAATGTTCAAGGGCTTTGTTCTATGGTTTATAACAAAATATTCTGTATCAACACATAGAAAATACATTGGTCACCAAGTTTACAGCTATTTATATTATTTATAATTTTAAACTTAAAGATCATATTATTGCATTGAATAAAAAGCTTGCTTAACTTCAAGATATAGTGAGCTTGTTTGTAAAACACGAGCAGTGAACGAGCCAGCAAATCTTATCTTGGGTCTTGTGACCTAAAAGTGTTACCAATTTTGCCAATTTTCTTTTTTTCCCTAAAGAGTCTGGTACAATATGCAAAGTTCGAGTTTTGAATTAAAAACAGGAAATTTACGCAATTACTTGCCCGGGTGAAACACAGAAATAAGGAAATTTTAGCAGTTGATGTGAAGTATCTGGTACAGGGTTGTCAAAGGATATGCAACCTTTGACATATTGGGCGGGCGAGAATGCATGAAGTGAAAAAAAGACCCCCAAAGTGTGAGTATTAACACTACCTGGAACTACCCTCAACCAACAAGACCTAACCCAAATTAATCTAAAAATTTTACTTCTTGGTTAATTTTCGTTCGTTTGGGTCATTTTTATTTGGTTATGCACCCAGAGCGAGCGGAGGGTTAGTGTTAAAACTCAAACTTTGGGTTTTTTTTTTCAGCTCAAATGTGGGGAATCCTCCTATTTTCGCAGCTAAAAGCTTAAACTACTCTATAGTGAAGAAAAAGAAAATGTATACGTATGTCATGAGGCCCTTCTCTCCTTTTATGTAATGTCAGCAGAAAACCTTCACAATTATCAATATTTATCTCTCTTGTCCTGTGCTTCAGTAGATAAACATTTGTGATATATGGTTTTTGAACCCCTAGATATTAAGTAATCACTGACACACAAAGCACGAAATAATTTAGCCCATTGTACCTAGTTAACTACTTACCCAATAAAATATTGATTATTTTCTTCTTCATTCCAAGAAGCATTATGTTCATCAAACTCAGAATCATTTTCTTCCTTAATTGTGTTTGGCAACCTTTCTAGAATTATTAATTCTGGTATTTTCATGCCCTTATTAAGTTGCAGATTGCTAGACATAATATATTAAATATTTAAAAGTCTTGACAAGGGAAGGGCAGTGTTGCCACAAGCACTTTTTTTTTCGAGGTAGATTAACGTAAACGAGCGGGGTGGAATTAGGTCGGTGAGGGGTAGATTTTAATAAAGGCTAATATATTCACTGTTCTTCATAGGAGTCGCAAATTTTGCGTTAGCATTACCATAAATCTAAACATTCCCAAGGAAGAGTTTGATGTTGGAGTTGGACTGAACTTTTTTTTTAGTGTTTTATCTATGGACTGAACTACTGAACAAATTAAGAATTTCCGTTGTGATTACTAGATGGCGCTAATTTATATGGTGGCCACCATTGGCGTACTATAAGGTGCCCACTGCACAGTGACAAATTATTCAACTTTGCTAGAATGAAAGTGACGCAGTGGCAAAAAAAAATCCAGCAAGTTTTTGGACACGGCCCAAGAAAATCGACTTCCGCAATTCGTGGAGTGAATTTATAATTTAAACGACATGTTCACATTTTAAAAATATATATATTTATAATAAACGTAGGTAATAAACATTTGTAGACAACAAAACATCATTGACATTAAAAAATTCAAATAATTCAACAATTCGGCGATCGGTAGCTTATATGAGCGTGTGAGAGACCGATTGCCTTGTATTGGTGTTCTTGTTGGATGTACGGCCACTTACTCACCTAGTTTTTAGTCATAAATATAATAACACAAACAAAGACGAAAAACTTGAACAAAATAATATCATTCACTTTTAATGCATGAAAATATATAGTATTTTGTTCTGTACTAGGTATAAGTAATAATCGTTTATTTATATGGTTTAATAAAATATTTAAAAAAACATTTATAAGTACTTTTTTAAATATCTACAAGCTAAACAGAAAACTATTTTAGGTATCTCTTAATTTTCTTTCTAATAATTCTGTAGATGGGGTCCAAGTATAGCAAGTTTCATTATTTAGTAACTCCTTAGCATGTAAGATACTGTCGCACGTATCAACATCTAACCTATTTCGGGTTTTGGTCTTTAACAAAAATAATTGTGAAAATACCCTCTCTGCTGCAGCAGACGAATGAGGTAAGGACAAAATTCCTTTCACCAAAACAGAAAGATGGGGAAATAATGGGTCACTAACATCATTTTTTAACTTAAAAATTTCACTCCAGAAGTCTTCAAATGAGTTTAAATCCATTCGCTTCAAGTGATCGAGATCAGGAAGTAAACGCCATTCTGTATTGAGTTTTTCAATGTCGGTCACCAAATTTGGAAAAAATTCCACAGTATCTTTCGCTATACTGACAATTTCTCCGGATACAGCTGTTCTTGGATCAAATATTGCTAGATATTCCATAACAGGATTTTCAAAATTAAACCTGTTTTTTATTTCAGTGCACAATTCAGTGTAAAAATCAAGACACCTATATAAGTTTAAAATTTCTTACTTCGTTTACATCAAAGGTGCCATCAATCATTATCTCAACTTGAGCACCGAAATAAATTTTATCTAGCTCTATAAACAATCTAGGATTTGACAGGTTTATGTTGTCTATTGGAGTACTATCTATATATTCCTTTTTAATAAAATTCCGGATAAGAGTTTTATATAAGCCTTTCACTCTTGTTTGAATTAAATGAATTTTGTTTTTTCAGATTGAAATTCTAGATTTAATTTATTAACAATATCTAGAACATACGATAAAAATTGAAAATATACCTTATAAATAGGATTCTTCAAATTTTCTAAAAGTTTTTTAGATGAGTGTAAATCTTGTTCAAACGATTCATTTGTGAAAAACATCACCAACGGGTTCCAGTTTTCCAAAATCCTATCTACAGCTGCCTAAAAGGGGGATTTATTATATATTTATTCGAACCGAAAATTAGCGTAAATTTACCTGTAAGGAAAGCCACCTGGTTTGAGCTGGGTGAAGAAGTTTATATGGCTTTAAATTAACGAATACTTGGCATTCATTAAGTTTCGCAATTCTCTTACTACTATTTGCAAAATAGTTGTAAATTTCCCTGATAAAGTCTTCCAAGCTTCTTGGCAACTTCTTGGCGGCCGCAGAGGAGCAGAGATGAAACGAATGACATATGCAGCCTAATACAAATATATTTGGAAGTATCTGTTTAAATCGAGCCTGAACGCCAGTGTGTTTTCCCATCATGACCGCAGCATTTCCGCAGCTAATCCAATTAAATTCTGTATTGGAATATGTAGTTCCGTAACATGGTTAAGAATGGCATTAAAAATAGCTTCTGCAGAAGAATTATCCATTTTTATAAGCAAAAAAAAATTATCTTTTACTGAATATTTTTTTTCGTCATAGTATCGAACAACTATGGCTAAGGATTTTTCAGTGGAAATATCGGTGGTTTCGTCAACTATTAATGAAAAACGGTTGGATTTTAAAATGTCGGCCATTTCTTTAATTTGTTGTTTGGCCAAGCATTCCTTAGTGACATATGCCGCTTTTGTTCGACTGCATGCCAATGACTTGGCTACCTGAGAATCTGGAAAAATGTGAGGTAAAAATTTTACCAGATGATCCGCCAGTAAAAAAGGCAAATTATGCTCCTGTAAGAACATGCAAATACTTAATTCTGCAGTTTTTACTAATGTGTTTTGTCTTTCATGTTTTTCATTTGGAATAATTTGCGTAATTTTAGGAGTGCTTTTCATTTGGGAAACATTTTTCTTATGAGATGTGCAGGTATCGTGTCTCTTTAGATTATATTTATTGCAATGTATGTATATATTGCATGCTATACAAAATGGTTTTCCTTCAATTCCCTCTTTTATCCAATTATATTGGTTTTGCCATTCGCTTTTGAATTTTTGAACATATCTTTTTCTTTTTTTTGTGGTATATCTTTATGTTCTTGGGTCTTATCATCATCAATATCTTCAATAACATGTTCAGCTTCATCATCCTCAAATCCTAAATTGGATGTAAGTTGAATATCATCAGAAGACTTTGACGTACTAGGTTGTGGATTTTTATAGGGATCTGATGAGTTGTTATCCCTTGTAAGTGGCATATCAAGGCCAAACTTTGATCGTTGTGGACTTTTATTTGAGTCTGGTGCTCCATCATCACCTTTAGTTTTCTTGGTTCTTATTATAAACCTATGAAGAAAAAGATATCTCTAGTAAACGTCGAACAGAATCAGTTGCACGTTATAATGCAACCACCAATAACAGTAACAATTACTGATTGACTACTGACTTATTTATTTAAATTTGACCCCTTTTATAATTTTTGTATTTGGTAGGTCCTGAAATTCGTTTTTTCGACAACCGTCCGGAAAACAATTTAAAACTGTTCTTCTGTTAAGAAATAACTATATCGGATCTAATTAATGTTTATTATTATTTTGAAACTGTAATTCTATAAACAGGGAAGGCCTATATAATACGGCAACCACACATGGCATCTGACTCTGCCGCGGTTTCGGTGCTTCACAGCACTAAATGGCGATGGTCGACTAGTGGTGACCTCACAGGCAGAAATTAATTGAACTGCTATGTTATCTGATAACCATCTATGATCTATGTATCTTGGCCAATAGTATATTATTTTATATGGAGGAAAAGTGATACTTTTCGTGGCGCGCTCGTGTTTAACAGCCGAACGGAGTGAGGCTGGTAATAGAGAGCAAGCCATGAAAAGTAACTTTTCCTCCAAATAAAATATGCTATTTTTTCTTCAAATGTCGACAAATTAATGCAAAAACATCTCTTTTTAATAGTAATAATATCTAATTATTATTAAAGATAAATGGGTTCGCAAGGCGGCTTAGACCACGGTCGTAGGTGGCCTTGCTTAGACCGGTGTCGATGAATTATGTAACATAAAGCTGTCAGTGGACACTGTCAACAATAATTATTTTTTAAGATGGCGTCTCTGATTGCGTTTTAATTCCGTATTGATAAGCAGTTATTGAGTAAGTTCGATTAAATAATAACCAATTTGTTCCTAAATTAGTGATTTTTAGAAATGCAGTCACAAATTGAGTGATAAATACAAATTGTAGTTTAATAAATCTTGAGTTGTTGACGCTTATTTTGTTGTCTGTTTGTATTGTATCTATGTTGCTATGACAACACTTTTACCTCCGCCGGCGGAAAAGTGAAAAGTAAAGCTCCGGCGGAGGAAAAACGAAACTTCACGGCCGCCTACACAGTCGAGTAATGACGGATTTACTGACGTTTGAAGAAAAAAGTTTTTTTACATGTGATAATAAGAACTGACATAGCGTTTTATGAGCCCGATTGCACAAAGCAAATTTTAAGTTTACTCAAGGTAAAATTGAGTTTAAATCCGAAACTCCGTTGCAATTTTTGAACTTAAGCACAGCTTACCCTAAGTCTAAGTAAACTTAAAATTTGCGTGGTGCAATAGGGCCATGGTGCTCTAGTTTACATAGAGCTATTTAATATTTATACATACATACCTTTCCATCACAATTATCAGCAAAAAAATACAAATTCAATTTTAGCACGCTACAACAATTAATAAAAAAATGCAAAAGGTAAGCGCATTAACGATTCACGCTATTCGCAGGGGAATCACGGTAATCAAGAATCCTTGCGTGACCACCAATGCTAACAATTCAGTATCGATCGATAACATTGTTCAATTAACCGACGCTCATTTTCTAGCGACATCTATTAGTGTAATGCCTTATTTGACAACCGTAAAAATGTAGAAAACTATAAAGTTTCATCTAGACTCTTGATTGTTTCTCATTTTTAAAAGTATTGAATGGAATTTTTTTATATAATTAGCTAATTTTATAGCACAGCTGATATTTTGGGAGCGGGGTAGAAATGCTCGAGGGGAGCGAGAGAGCGAAGTTGTATTAAAAAGGGGTAGATCTGCCCCGAACGGGGTAGCAGTGGCAACACTGGGGAAGGGAGTCTCTTGTCAAAGGTCTGATGGTGATGTTTCTTCTTCTTCTTCACTTAAGTTACTTAAATTTCGTAACGTGGCTTCCACCGGTTGGTATTCAGCCTTTCCCACCCCTCTTCCGGCGCTTTGACAGAGGCAAAGCTACCCTTTTGCATGTGTTACACGTTATTCCAGTTTGAGGGGCCTAGTACGTGGGAACCTCCAGTATGACGGACCTGTGCCCCTGGTAATTCCCGATTTTACAACAAATATTTAAACTTTACAACATATAATCCATTTCCTACATGCAGACTTCAGTGCTTTGTGTCGGAATGATCATAAAATGGCGGCATAACCAGTCACTGTCACCCTCTCCAAATACCTCACCAGTTCAGGAAGTCCCCTGCCGTCCTGGCATGCCCCCGAATGAGATATAATGGAAACTTGGTAGTAATCTTCCACCACTTCCCGACGCCTCCCGATCACGCACCAAGACGCTGGACTTCCTTCTTAACCCCCGACGCCAACACACGTGCCACTTACAGGACGGCTTGCGAGCGCGACGCGTGCTGTCGCTGTCTCTTCAAAGGTCACGACGGAAGTCCAGTGATGTTTCCACTGGACAAAATAAAATACTAGATAAATTTATAAATATACTAGACCTAGCGCCAGCGGCTAGCGCTTGCGGCAGGGCGGACCACCGACCACTAGTGGCTAGGTCGCGCCGGTATAAAAAAGTTCCCGAACACGATTGTGTCAGAAGTATTATAATATTTCACTCAACACGAACTAACCAAGTGTTAACCAAAACTATCCCATACCAACCCGAAATTAAGAAAAAAAAAAGTAAATTAATAAAAACACAATAAACAAAACATCAATCTCTAGACGCTTGTGCTGCGGGGGCTTAACAAACAAAAACTATCCCATTGCATACCCAAAATGAAGAAATAAAACTTTTTACGAATAAAAGAAAAATCTTGCAACCAACGGGAAACGAACCCTAGAAGCCCGCATGACAGGCAAAGAGACTGTCTGTCCATTACACCACTACACCGCTTGGAAAAACTTGGCTGAACCGCCACGACATCGACATGGGTAATTGTTACAGTGCTTTAAAGCCACTGTAGTAATTGTGATAACGCAGCGCCACCTTTGGGTGGTCTTTGGATTAAAACTTAACTATCAGTAGTGGGGGCATAACGTCGCGTCGCACGCAGAATTTCGTCATCGGGAACGATTTGAGACCGGCACTCTCTACGCTATACACAGGAATATTACTTTGCCTCCCTGGCGTCCGCATGCGCAGAGTACGAGTGACGAATCAATCGACACCACCTACACTACAAATACTTCAATTACCAATGTCTTTACGGTGCAGCGCGTTCTTTCCAAGCAGTGGTTAGAGCATTTGCTTGTCATGCAGGCGGCTTGGGTTCGATTCCCGTCGGTGGCAATGCATATTTTCTTTTACTTTTTTTTAAAGATTGTTTGCTTTCTTTTAATTTGGGTTAGCATTGATTAGTTCCTGTTGATTAAGCCCCCGTAGGGAGCGGAGGGCCATGCAAAGCCATAATAATACCCCGGCTGACGGATCGCAAGTCGTCTTATAAACGAACGCACCAGGGTGCGTGCCAAAGTAATATTCCTGTGTGTAGACACGAGTCTGTCCACGTCCACCTGACCCTTCCTCCCTTGACTTCAATGTTGTAATATAAGCCGTATTCGATTCAGACTGGAGATCAGTTCAAAATGATCTCAAACTGAACTGATATTTCAGTTCAGTGAGCCAAGGTCAAATGAAATTATGAAAACAAATTAAAAAAAACCGATTGACAATTGACATTAGAATGCCATGTTTTAATTATTTTTTCCTGAACTCTTAGAGACAATAACTCCCTTTCCTAATCTAAGCCTGAACTACTGAACTGATCTAAGTGATCCCGGGTCACTTGCACGTGGGCTGGATCACTTTTTAGGTAGTGGGGGCAGAGTGATATTTTTACAATCGAACACGGATCAGTTCAATAAAGTTCAGTTAGATCGATCTGAATAGATCAAAAGTAGTGAATCGAATACGGCTAATGTAATATGTTTTAAAAGCTAAATTGCGCCGGTTTAAAATCGTTCCCGATGACGAAATATTGCGTGCGACGTTATGAGAATTGCCCATCAGCAAAGTTTTTCAAGCGGTGTAGTGGTGTAATGGACAGAGTCTTTGCCTGCCATGCGGGTGGCTAGGGTTCGATTCCCGTTGGTTGCAAGACCTTTTTTTGTTCGTAAAAAGTTTTATTTATTTATTTTAGTAGCATCTTCTAACAGCGGTCTGTTTTGACCATTTGACCTTTAGTTTGTTCGGCTCTACGACGAGACCCGACGTTGGCCGAATGGGCAGAATTACCCATGTGTTCGCGGTACACTGATTTGCTTGTTGTAACCTAATGATAGGTCGGTGGTTAAATAGTGTGTTTGTGATGCAAAGGTTATTGGTTCGATCCCCGTCAGTGCCAAGCTATGTTTTTAATTCTTTTGCAAGTTATGTTTGTAAAAAAATTTTTTTTCTTTGATTTTGGATATGCCTTGGGTTAGTTTTGGTTAGTTACTGTTTGTTGAGCCCCTGTAGCAAGCACAGAGCGACAAGTGTAATATGTATTGAATGCAGTGGAATGTATTCGCGGAAACACATGCAAGCTGCTGTATATCCGCTATAATACGGCTTTTGTTAAATATATCCGGGTTTTTAGTTAGATAAAGCAAAATATATCGTAAAAAGTGCATTCAAAGTACGGGCACGTATTACAATTAAAATTTCACTTCTTGTATGGCCCTCCGCTCGCTACGGAAGATCAAGAAAAGAAAACTAACCAAGTGCTAACCAAAACTAACCCAAGAAATAAAACCTTAAAACACAACGACGGGGTTTGAACCCGAGTCGCCGAAGTGAAAGCTAACCATGCAGACCCCTAGACGATCTCCGGACTTAAACACAACCGGTTGCATCACGAAGAGATGGAAACGCATGAGACAATGGGTCACGTGGACAGTGGGTCGGTGGTCCGCAGCTAGCGCTAGTCTAATGATAAATATTATGATAAAATACACAGAGACAGAGACAAGGACACAGGACACAGAAACAGAATACACGAGCAGCTACAAAGCAAGGGGGATATTTCGTGCTAGCACCTAAGCCCCACGCAAAACAAATAGTCCCGAGGCGACCCGAGCCAATTTCGAAGTCATCTCATGGGAAAAGGTCAATCTTAACTTCACGCATGGCTCTTCGCTCGGTCCGGGGCGCAAGCAACTAATATTTACAAAAAGAAACAAACATAACCTTAAAAAATATTTTAAAAATTTGCCACCGACGGGAATTGAACGCGGGACGCATATCGAAAACTCAGGACCGTATGTACCACTAGACCACTGGGCCCATTGGAAGCATTTCGCTAGACCATATAGACAATGGTAATGTAAATGTGCATGCTTTTCATATTTTGGGTTAGTTGTCGTTAGTTCCTGATTGCTGAGCCCCCGTAGCGTGCGGAGGGTCATGCATGAAGTGTTTAAATAATTGAAGATTACGTAATTGAGAAGAACGTAACGGGGGTAATCTAGCTAACATTTATATTATAGTCGCCTTATGACAAGATGCGACACTGTACGTTCGATATAAATATGCAAACCTAACTTGGTGTGACATTTAAGCAGACTATTAAGCTAGTTTTACGTGGGCCAAGTTCAAATCTAGTTCTTACCTCCAGAAATGTATCATGCAGTATTCTTTCTCAAGGACCTCAGTCACATACCTATAAAATGTCTACACCCCTTACCATTTCAATAGGTGTTTTTCTTTCACCTGCACTAAATACACCTTTTGCACCAACCCTTTTTCTTTCTCCGGTGCACTTGCACTGAGTGTCATTTAGTGCAGCATTTTCTCCACTGACTATTTTGTTGATGTAAGTTGGTCCAGGGTGGTGGGATAATGACGAACTGGCGGAAAAATAGTAAACAAATCAAACTTAACCTACAATTTTGTTAAGCTGTTGCTGCCCAAGGCTCTAAACAATTTTGTAAAAAAATCATGAAAAAGGCAATATTACTTTGCGATCACAACGGTGAGATGGCTTTTTCTTTCCCTGCTGCACGATTATTTGGTGGAGCTGCACCAAGTGCAGTTGGTGTAGGTGAAAGAAAAACACCTAATATCGATTCGCGTCTAGCTACACGAATTTTGAGCCTTCACGCATGCGTAGGTGCTAATTCATATTTTTAAGAGTTGCTTTTTCTTGATTTTACGCATTGTCTTGGGCTAGTTTTGTTTGGTTGCGCCCCCGGAGACGAGAGGCTAAATCCCAAGTTGCGATCCAACAGCCGCGGCTAGTATGTTTAGATCATCACTCGCCTTAATTGTAGAATTTTCCCCAGGCGATGGAGATACAATTAAACGTTTTTTAAAAGTTTATAATGAAAGACCATCCTTACCGAAACATTCAGCTACATGGAATCCCAAACCCGTCCTAAAATATTTAGAAATTTATATCCCTTAAATATGCTTACCCTAAAAGAATTTAAGTCAGAAACTTGTCCGGGGTATTATTATGGCTTTGCATGGCCCTCCGCTCGCTTCGGGCCTCAATCAACAAGAACTAACTAAAACTAACAAAAATAAATTTAAAATTAAAAAAAAAGAAAATTACTAAGTAACAATAAACAAAACATCTGTCGCGACCGACGGGAATCGAATCTGCACCGCAGGAATGACAGGCAAGCAATCTGCCTACTACACCACGGAGGCGTTGTATAAATTTTGCTGGAACGTAGACATGGATTCATTGGATTGCAACTTGGTATTTAGCCGCTTGACCCCGAAGCGCCATGAATGAAGTGAAATATTAGAACCTTCGGCTGCTGCCAAAGGCGCAGGTCCGATGGTAAAAAAATTGGTGTAGCTGGACGTGAATCAATATTGTGCGGGAAGAAGCTTGGCGCTTTCGTAGTATGTTGTCGAACCAATTAAAAGTAATAGAGCATGTACCTAGTAAGAGGTTGCAAAACGATTTTATTATAGACTAGGAATTCCTTGTCTTAAGATTTTCATGCACAATAAAATTTCACCAGGTTCTAACCATGCAAGGAGTTTAAGGACGCTGATATTATATTTGAAATAGAGTAGTGGAAGTGAAAATATGTGTAGGTTCTTCGCTTTACTAGCCTCTTCGGACGGCGGTCTGTTTTCATCTTTTCTGGAGACCCTCGGTGACCTTGGCCGAATGTCGATTCGTATGGCCCTCCGCTCGCTCCGGGGCGCAATCAAACAAAACTATCCCAAAATCAAGGATAAAACAAAAGTTTTACAAACATAACTTTAAAATCAAAACCATAGTTTGGGACTGACCAGCAACTTCCGCTTCACAAACGCACTATCTAACCTCTGAGCTATCAGACCGTTGAAAGCAATTCAGTATACCGCGAAGACATGGGTAATTCTGTCGATTCGGTCAACGTCAGGTCGAATCGTGAAACGTCGCCAGAATGGTTGAAAATAGAACGCTGTCAGAAGACCCTATTCCTTACTTTCACTTGTCATTATATCAGTTCAATGCATTTAGGGGATCAGTCGATATTACCATTGTTTTCTTTTATATAAACAATGATATCACGGACGGAAATTTTGTCACAGCAGCTAAACCCCACGCAAAACAAATTATCCCGAGAACGAATTTCGAAATCAATCTTAACTTTACAAGGCAGGGACGCGCAACTCAATGTTAACATTGCTTATATAAAGATAAATAATCATGTTAATAAATCATCCGAGAGAGAGAAAGTTGCCTTGCCTACTTTGTCTGTCATCATGGCAAGTGAAAGCAGATGGCGCACGAGATGGACGCTGTCATTTGCCCGCCAAATTTAAATTAATCAGATTTAATTTTTCTTTATTTCTTCACAATTTGTAGGCTCGATTAAATAAATAGGTGATCGCATATAACTCAAAATGTCATTTATTTGGTTTTGATATATATTTTTCTTACATACAATACGAATCAATATTACTAAAAGAATGACCGAACAATGACGAATTGACTTTATAATACTATTATAAAACCAATGTTCCTTACCATTTATTAAATTTAATATAAACATAAATATTTATTATCATTATTAGTTGTAAAGGCTTTCCATTATTGATTAATCCAAGGTAAGCCCAAAACTAAGAAAAAGAAATAATAAAAAACAAACATAACCTTAAAAATGAAACAAAACATGTCTTGCAACAAACTGAAATCGAACCCGCGGCGCACGAATGACAAGCAGAAACCCTCACCCCTACACCACACAGGTGTATTGAAAATATTTTTTATTACGCATGCATTATAATCAACGATTATCGCACGCTGCAGCGTGCTTAAAATAATGTTTATGATGCACCTACTTTTTTAAACGTTGCTATAGAAACATTTGATCATGTCAAATGTGTCAGATTAATATATTCATCAATATATTCCTTAAGTTTAATATTTAAAACATTTTTGAGATTATGATGCATTTGTAATAAAAAATAGCGTATGATATACGTGTATAAGAGGCCTTTAAAGCCCTTGCAACTTACAAAACACTCCGCTGCGCGTCGTGTTTTGAAATATGTCGCGCGTGCTTTAAAGGCCCTCTTATACACTTATATCATAATATACTATTACTGGACAGTAAAGACATAGGTAATTCTCTTTGAGCAAGCATCGTTCAGATACTAGTGCACTTGTGAATGCATGCATGCATGCATGAATGTATGAAAAGGTGCGCGGCGAGCGATTTAAATTTTTGACTCGTCTAAGCTTCGCTACATATAAACCTATAATTTTTGTTTGATTTTAATAAAGTACAATATTGGAAAATTTACGTTGATATATTTTTACTGAATAATTATGTTATCGAAACAAAATGTAGAAAAACGGTCACAAGTAAAAATAGTTTATTTTTCTTAAAAGGCAAGGCATACAGTAATATTTCACTTCACGCATGGCCCTCCGCTCGCTCCGGGGCTCAAGAAAAGGAAACCAACCAAGTGCTAACCCAAGCCATACCGAAAAATCAAGAAAAACCCTGTTTAGAAATATAACTAAAAAAAACCGACTGGGTCGCCGATGTGAATGCTAACTATCCAGACCTTAGATTAGGTAAGAGTAAGGATACCGCGCATGACATTAAGCCAATGTACTGAAATTGAAGCCTTTTCAGAGCGGCGGCCATTATTTATGTGGCAAACACATCTATTGTTGTGGCGGTGCTATTTTGCAGTTATTTTGTGAGTTTTCGAACAAAGAGAGATAAGAACTAAGATTCATAATAGTAAATTGTTCGGCATATGGTTGCAAGACTCGAAGTGAGAAGAAGGAAGCTGGAATTTAATTTCACAGGTAATTATTGTCTACTGACCTTGTAGTTTATTTGCATA
>MU183769.1:134223-176422 GCA_016904865.1 Pissodes strobi
TTTTCGATATATTCGGAATGTTTACGTTTATACTATTTGCTTAATTAATTGTTTGTTAATTTATTAGATTAATTTAATATATATATCATTACTTTTATTGTGCGTGTTAATAGAAAGACCGGATAGTTTACAATAATAAATGTGGAAATCGGGTGGCAGAGCTATTTAACCAACGGCATCCTGATAAACATGTCTCTGGGAAAATTGTTCACAAAATGGTGACGAAATTTCGCGAAACTGGTTCCGTTCAGAATAAAAAGAGGCAGATTGAAAATATGGTACTAAATGAACCTATTGAGGTACCAATATTGGGTCAAATTGCAATGGATAATACGTTGAGTACAAGACAATTAGCCAGTGCAACGGGCGGGTGTCGTACCAGTCTCCAGCGTGTATTAAAAAAAGTACAAGTTCCATCTCTACAAGATTCGGTTAGTGCAAGAACTAAATGAAAACGACTTTGATCTTCGTTTGCAATTTTGCGAAATTATGAGTGAACAAGCAATTAATAATGGTAATTTACCATTTAATGTGTGTTTTTCGGATAAGTGTACTTTCTTTTTGAACGGCATAATTGTCGATACCGGGCTGATACCAATCCGACGGTTTTTCACGAGGTACATACACAACAACCTCAAAAGTTGAATGTATGGGCTGGCATTTTTCGAGATTCCCTTGTGGGTCCTTTTTTCCTTCCTGGAAATTTAACAGGTGATAATATGTACCTGAACTTGCTCGAAAATACCGTCGATCCAGCTCAAGCGAATGTTATAGAAAATTACCCTGCATACATTGAAGAGGCATTAATATTTCAACAAGACGGAGCTCCTCCAGATTACTCGCAAAATGTGAGAAATTATTTAAACAATACGTTTCCAGGTCGCTGGAGAGGACGAAGGGGTACAATTGAGTGGCCTCCCCGGTCACCGAACTTAAGTCCTTTAGATTTTTTTATGGGGACATAAAAAAACAAAGTTTATACTATACCACTCCACCTGCCACATTGGAAGACTTGCGAAGGAACACCGCAAATGCTCCAGAACGTACGACAAAGGTTTGAAGATAACCTGTATTACTGGATGGAGGTTGGTGGCCAACATTTAATTTAATTTAATTTAATTTAATTTATTTAGTACTTACATGCACACCACAGAGCAAAGCTCCAAATGGTACGAAAAGAGTTAAAACAATTAATCGTAGGACATTATTTAAAACATTTGCAACACTTAACATTCAATACATATTCGATAATAAAACGTGTAAGAAGAATAAAAAAAAAAAGTTCAAGACACAATACGCTTCAGTGAGTTGAGACTTATGTTAAAAATATCTAGGTGGTTAAACTTGTCGTTGTACATTGTAACCATTCGATCCACAAATGCTCTTTGTCCGTAGTTGGTTCGGTGATAATGTTGGTGGAACAGTTGTTGGTGTCTTAAAGTTCTCGCTGGTATCTTGAGGTATAGGAGTCTCAGTAAATCGGCACAATCAATCTTCCCGTTGATCAGTTTATGAAGAAAAAACAGAAGCTGGTTCTCTCGTCTAGCTTGCAGCGATTTAAGACCGCAGAGCAGGAGTCTAGTGTCATTGGACAAATCGCGATAGGGGAAACGATGTTTATACAATAAATATTTAACAAATTTATTCTGCACCCTTTCGAGCCTAGATATGTGACACTGGTACTGCGGGGACCAAATGGTGCTGCAGTATTCAAGTATACTGCGCACTAGAGAGTTGTAAAGTGTCGTAATTGCCCTGGTGTCCGTCATCAGTGCAGTGTTCCTCTTTATAAATCCAAGCAGCCGTAAGCCTCTCGAAACTATTTGATCCACATGTAAAGTGAATGACAGATCTTTGTCAAACAACACCCCTAGATCATTAAAGACAGTTACCAATTCCAGAGTCTCACTATCGATGGTGTAATTGTGGTCAATTTGATTCATTCCCTTGTAAAAGCTCATTTTTTTACATTTCTTGACATTCAGTTTTAGGCAGTTTTTCTTGCACCATAAAACCAGGCGCTCCAGATCTTGTTGGAGTCCGGTGGACGATGTTTCCGCAATATTATAAAATTTTAAGTCATCGGCGTACATAAGAAAGTCCGATTCTTCAAAACATAACGAGATGTCGTTGACAAATAGGGAAAACAGAACTGGACCAATGTGGGACCCCTGAGGCACACCCGACAACACCTGGATCTCCTTAGATGTAGCCCCGCCCATGAGTACACGCTGCCGACGATCCGACAGGTAGCTTGCAACCCAGTTCAAGTATTGAGAGCCAAATCCAATCTTTGAGAGCTTTATGAGAAGCAGCTCATGGCAAACACTATCGAACGCCTTAGATATGTCCGTGTATATAACATCGACTTGCTTTCCCATCTCCAGACTGGTAACTAGGAAATTTTGATACACCGCTAGGTTGGAATTTGCTGAACGCCCCTGGAAAAAACCGTGCTGATTTTCGGTTATGTAGTTTTTGTAGGTACGGAAGATCTCATCTGTCAGAATTGATTCCAAAATCTTCGGCAACGTGGATAGCATTGATACACCTCTGTAATTACCGATTTCGGTCCTATCGCCGGACTTGTAAATGGGAAAAAGGGTGGAATGCTTCCAGAAAGTTGGGAAAACTCCTTTGTTGAATGTTTTTTGGAAGATGGTGCAGATTGGTGCAGCAAGCGACTGCGAACAACGATTTAAAAAGATAGGTGGAATTCCATCTGGGCCGGCGTTTTTACTGCAGTCAAGCTCCTTGAGCTTCGATGTAACTTCGACTATGGTGAATTGATGCTGGAGTAGCGTGCTGCCCTGCACAATAGTCTCGTGTATTTCAGGATCCACAGTAATCCCGGTGGTTACTATTTTGGTTGGAACGTGTGTGTCGATCGCTTCTTGCAGAATGTCGTAGAATTGTCGCACCAGAAGGTCTGTATCTTCCTGGCTATCAAGGAATGACCAGTCGGCGTTGTTCAGAAAGAGATTTACTTTTCGGTAATCAGCCATTGGAAACTGGTGCAAAGTGATGTTAATCTTATTGTCTATAAACTGTAACGTGTGGCTATCAAAGAGGAATTCTAGAGAGGGATGGTGTTCGTCACATTGTACTAGTGAAAATTCGCTTTTGGTTATTTTCGAGTGTCTTATATCGCTGACAAATACCAAGTCCAATATTCTACCCAGTGCATTCGAAATATTGTTGCGTTGCTGGAGCTCCAAGAAGTACATACAGTCGATCACAGCTTCCTCTATGGGATTACGGATACCCGTTGGAGTCAAACAGCCTTCTTCTTCGAGCCATCTCACGCCAGGCAGGTTGAAGTCGCCGAAGATGAAAAAATTGGCGTTGTTATATTTGCTGGCTACGCTTTCACAGCTGTTTGTAAAGTGACAATAAGCGTCGAGGGCTGATCCAGGAGGGAAGTAAACACAGCAAAGAATTTCCTTGCTGCTACCAAAGTTTGTTTCTACCCAAACGCTCTCATAGTCAAGGCTCTTGAAAGCGGAAACTGTTCTCGAGTGGTACTCCGACTTGATGGCGATAAGGACGCCACCGCCTCGGCTGCAGTCCAGTTGGTCATAGTCGCGATCGCAGCGAAACACTGAGTAATTTTCAGTGAAAAACTCTGATGAAAAGTGATCCCGGGAGAGCCACGTCTCCGTAAGCATGATGTAATCATAATCGCTGTTAACAACGGACATCATAAATTGCGGTGCTTTAGTGCGCATTCCCCGAACATTTTGATAGTAAATCGAGTTAAGGTTTTTGTTATGGACTCTGTGACTTGGGTGTGACGACGTTAATTCCAATATCGGAGGATGATCTGATTCAGATTCGTTGAATAAATTTAAAAATTTGTCTCGTGGTTTACTGTTGCTACACTTAGTTGGGCAAGTCCGGAAAAATTTGTTGACCTAGTTTCCAAAAACTTGGTGCAAATAAAAGTCGTCAAGCGTCTTTTGCGTTTCAGGGAAATGACTACATGTGTCATATCTGCTGAATGAGAAGGTCTTAATTAACCTTCCAATACCTTTAGTGCATCCCCTGTTGCCGTAAATGAGAACTTGTGGTTTACGATGTTTATTTTTCAATTCGCTATGACTTGTACTGTCAGTAATTTTACAGGAGTTTATTTCAGTATTATCTGGGAGGCTTTTGGTGGGATCTTCTCCTGCAGTCGATTTAAAATTTGACTGTTGGGATGACAATTCTTCCTGCATAGAAAGAATTCTTGTGTTGGCTTTCTTAAGATCGTTCAAGAACGTCTGGTTTTCTGCCGTTAAGGTTTCAATAGATGTTATGAAATTATCTTTGAGAGAATACATTTCTTCCAAGTTTGAGGACAATTTACTATTTTCTGTTGAAAGGACATCAATCTGGTCGAGCATTTTTCGATTCTCAACGTTCAGCATTTCGATATTATTTTGTAGCTTAGGGCTTACCTCTGGTAGGATGTCAGTTTGAGTTACATTATGTCTACTGGTTACTCCAGTCTGCGTCGCCATATTACAATATGTTGGCTCACCAGTCTGGGTTTCGCTGTCATAGGTTCGAGTATGTACGGTTTGTGTGTAATTAGTGTTATATTCTACTTCATGGCTTGTGTCATTGTCTGAAGTTAGTTCCATTATACGTTTCCTTAGTTGGTTGATAATTTGTTTCTGGTTGTCGATTTCTTGGAGCAGCTGTGTTTCACTTTTTTCCGCTTCGTCTACCAGTGTTGTAGAATTTCGTTTGAGGCGTTTTATATGCTTCGTCTTTTCATCCGTTTCAACCCTTAGTTCAGTGATGATTCTCATGAGATCGTCAAATACATTTTCGCTGTCGATATCGTCGACAGCTTGTTTGCACAGGCTAGAACAATAAATTAGGTTCTCGTTAATTATAGCATACTGGTGATTTGTTCTTTTCCAACAACTTGGGTGGATGAAATTTTTGCAAACCACGCAAAACCAGTTGTTGTTTTCTTTGTTTTTACAGCACTTAAACTTTGAATTCATTGTTCTCAATTAACAATTATCAATTATTTGGCGCCATCCGTGCAGTTGGTCCGTTCCCAAAAATATTTTCCAACAAAAAATGTAAACACTATAATCTGTTCACGAGGTGTTTCCACCGAAAATAAGACATTAAAGGTTCATGAATGAGTTTTATGGTTAAACTATTTATTCCACATCGAGCAGAGATTGAAATGAAAAACACTAGCGCGTTTATATAAATTTAAGTGGATTTGAAACACTGAAACTGGTGTATTTTACCGACAGCGTTGAATAGTACGTCGGGCACATACAACCTGCACAACAACGACCTTTCCAGCATTTACTTGATTAACACGGTAGGTTTTTATGTACAATTAAATGAGTTTTGAATAAACGTATTGTTGACAATTCAAAGCTCCATATTTTCTAAACGAGCGGACCGACTTACAAAAGCAAAGCAGGAATGTCTAGGGAATCAAAAGCCCTTTTTAATGAGGTATCACTTGACCCCCATTACTACTTAAAAAAAATTGAATGATGACGCCCTCGCTTAGGGGTTGAAGATTTTGCAATGGTTTTAGAGTCAAAAGTTGTCCCCCTGACAAACAAACTTGACGTGTTTTTACATTTTTTCGAAATAATTTTCCCCTGGCAGTTATGCCTTGCGGTACGCTTTCGATGGGCCACCCTGTATGTAACTAGTTAATTACGTACTATGTCTCATCAAAAATCATCACATTCTACATTAACGGCATTACGAAAAAAAAACTCATTTAAAGAATAGCAGTTCCTCTCAATAAGATATTTTTTAAGTTTATTTCTGAAGATGAATATATTTGCCGAATTGGAAAAATTCATTATTTCTGGTTTAACCCAAAGTAACAAATCTATCTCCACAATACATAAAACTAGTGAATGAATATCAAGTTAAATTTCTTACCTAGATTCTTCGTTATATTCACTTTTAATATCAACTTCCTCATGACTTAGAAAGTCCGGTTCAATTAAATAGTCTTCATTACATTTTTTCTCATTGAATTCCCTATAAAATAAATCAAGTTACTTTTATATGTTTAATAAAAACAGGCTTTATTACCCAAAATTTCCCAATTGGAACATGTTAATGATTTTAAAATAATTTAACTTTCAGGGAAACACTGTAGGCGTTTACATTATCGTATGGATATTTAAAATTATATTAAGGTCAATCCAGACTCATCTAAATTTTGACATTGTAATAAGGTAACTGGTCCATTACTTTGACCAATTTTAGTATTAATTGTTCAAAATAAGCCAATAATTGCTAATTTCCAATAAAAATACCATTTGTATAGTCCCGAGACTACTTCCCTAATAAAATAGGTCTTATCATTTGAACCAGTTTTTAAATGACCCCCCAAAAATTAGACAGACGCGCACAGTGTAAGATCTCCTCGTGATCAGTTGTAATGCATCGCCCACAAGTTAAGACGTGTCATAGTGATTTCCGCTGTGTAAAAGTCAGGTAAGATGCCGAATTTGATAAAATGTGATATGTATATGTTATATACATTATATATTGTTGCTAAATTAATACTTATACCAAAAAATTATAAAATTGATGGTTTTGTAACTTGGTCAAACTTAGGATCTCAAAAATATATCGAAATCCAATCTTTGACCAAACGGTCAAGCACTGGTTTTACGAAGAATATTTATTTTATGTTTATTTTCTAATTTGGTATTTAACAAATTATAACAATGACTAAAAAAAGTGATTTTTAATGTTTTTAGACCATATTGTATTCACAGACTAATCTTTGACCAAACATTAATTAAGTTTAAAAGATTATCTTTTAAACTATAATACTGGTCAACCACTGGGTAAAATGTCGGTCAATGATTGGTTATTTGGTTTAATACTGGGGTAAAATATAGGTCAAAGGTTGGTTCTCCTAATCTTTACGGTAAATTGACAAAATAAGAGAACCCTCGTTGTCTATCGTTTTATACTAGGAAGATCTGAATGAAAATTTATCTACTTTTTCAATTTCAGAATGCCTGCAACCCCTAAAAAATCCAAATATTCCAAAGAACAGCTTCAATCTGCTATAGAAGCTGTCAGAAATGTCATGTCTTATAATCAGGCGAGTATTAATATAATGTACCAAAGACAACAATATTATATAAAAATTAAAAATACGGGGTTAAAATGGATGCAAAAATGGGTCCAGCGACATTTTTGTCTAATGACGAAGTACAACACTTTGTCAATTGGATTCTTCACGTTGCACGAATGAGATTTCCTGCGACAAGAACACAATTGGCTGATAGTATCCAACTTCTTTTCAAACATAATAATGGCAAACCCAACCCATTTCCAAATGGACGACCTACTAAGAAATGGCACGAACTGTTTGAGGTTGCTGTTCGTGTTTCTCAAAATTTGTCCAGACCAAGGGCATCTCTTAAAGAGGAAGCATTACGCAGGTGGCAAAAAGAAGTTGAAGAATATTTTCAAACGAATAATCTTCAGGAGGTTTTTGAAGATCCCCAGAGGGTTTTCAATTGTGACGAGTCGGCGTTTTTTTTATCTCCAAAGGAAAATAGAGTTTTAGCTAGAAAGGGGGAGAAAGCTGTGTATTCCTTTATCTCAAATGATGAAAAGGAGTGTCGATTTTCCACCACCAATTATAGTTTACTAGTACCAACGAGTTCCTTAGAAAATTTGCAGAAAGGTTCCGGAATCTTGGGGCATCGGAAGAAGTGACAATGGCTGGATGACTGGAGAGACATTCTATGAGTATATTAGTAACATATTTTATAAATGGTTACTTCAAAACAATATTCAATTTCCAGTGGTTCTCTTTGTGGACGGACATTCCTCTCATTTAAATTTAACTTTAAGCAAATTTTGTACCGAAAAAATAATATTTTAGTCTGCCTTTATCCCAATGCTACTCATATTTTGCAGCCCCTAGACGTTGCATTTTTTCGTCCTCTCAAAATGCAATGGAAAAAACTGTTCATGAATGGAGAATATCTAATAAAGGGGAAAAAATGGCTAAAGAATACTTTGCTCCTCGTCTCGAAAAAGCACTCAATTTAATGGAAAATAAAGATCGAATAATTTCAAATAGATTCCGAACTACAGGCTTATTCCCGTAGAAACGTAGAAAATATAAACTTCAAGAAATTTTTTCAATGTGACCCAGTTAATTTCGAATAAAATCCTGATTTACTTCAACCACCCCAACAAAGTAATGTTTTTTTAAAAGAGAATATAGAAATTACGTCAAGCCAGCAGACAGAGACAGAAAATTGTACTTTTTCCGAGTCTTTGCCAGAAATAGATGATTCAATTGATCAAATTATTGACAATGCTCTGGAAAATAACAACACCTTGAAGGATATATCTGAGTTTAACTTGTTAGATTCCTATGTCATTCCTATAGATATAGATGAATTAAATACCAATAATAAAAGTTCAACTCCTGTTAAAGATCCGATAATAATAATAGTACCTGGAAGTAATGAAAGTGTTTTAAATGCTGAGAATGAAGGCAATGAAATGAATCAGGATTTATTCTCAGAAATAGTTAATAAGATGCAGAAATAATATCTCCAAAAAATATGCAAAAAAATAACGATCCTAATAAAATAGATTAATCGAACAAAACCCATGATGAAAGGAATAAGACCGATTTAAGTTTTAAAGTAACTTCAACATATACAACTCCAAACAAGATGAAGAATAAAGAAATTTCAGAGATAACATTCCCAAAAAATGACTATCACAAAACTGATATGACTCCAGAAGCAAAATGTACATTCCAAAATCAAGAAAATAAAGAAGTTAACCCCCCCCCCCCATATTACAATATATCATGGAAAAAAATGTTTTAATCACGGAAATTAACAAACAGAAAAAAAATCATGACGATTCTAAAATGCTAATTGCCCCAGAAAAGATGCCTATAAAATTCAAAGAAAAAATGAATCAGTCCGGTTCTATTCAACCTTCAATAATCGAAAAAACCAAAAAAAGCAATCAATCTGTTAAGGAAAGAGAAAACTCAGATAATGTTAAGACTGATATCATTGAAGAAGGTAGTTATTGTATTATTAGATATGATAATAATTATTTTCCAGGGAGGGTGCAAAAAATAAAAACCAGTGAAAAAGGCATTGAGTACACTGGCTGCGTTGCAGAGACTCTGTACTGAGTATAGAGTCTCTGCAATGCTGCCAAGTGGACTTAATTGGAAGTGGCCATCACCAGAAGATATTTTGTGGTACGATGAAATAGATATAGTACAAAAATTGAAGAACCAAAGATAATCAATAAAAGGGGTTTATTACGTCTTACTCTGAAAATACATTTTCATAAATAAGTAGGTACCTTCCTATAGGAAGGAATTTCTTTATCTTTCATTGTTAAGAATTTTGAAGTAAGTAACTATTTATTTTCTTCTTAATAATAAGTAACTATTTAATTTTGTCAAACTTCGTTTTTGTGTTCTTAAGAGAGTAACTATTTATTTTTGTCAAAGTTCGATTTTTTTATTGTTTTTCTTTTCTGCAAATAAATATTTAATTTCTAATTTTAACCTTTCCCTATTTACTAAAAGAAATTTGTTTTTCAGCCATATTAATGACTGGTCTGTCAACGGTTAATGATTGGTTCTGATGACGGTCAAAGAATGGTTTTGGTCGCATTTTCCTAGTTAAACATTGGTGGTTTTGTTTTAATAACGTGTTTTATCTTTTTATCATCTTTTAGGGAATATTTTCAAAAAAACTTACATTTTTCTTAATAAATATCACTACATTCAATGGCATTTTCATGATATTTTAATAAAATCTAATTTACGAAATAAATGGGAACCTACTAAATGCAAATATTATAATGTCCTAAGCTTAAGTGGTGAAAGACTGGTCTATTACGTTAAATCATAAACAATTAGGCGCATATAACACAAAATTTATCATATGTACTACATTTTCGTCGCCAACTGGGAAAAAATATGGTAATTAGTTATCGACGCGTTCATAACAATTGTTAAAATCACAATTACTTACTGATCCACTTCGATTTTAATATTACTGTTGTCTTGATCAGGGGCAGGTTTCTCATCTAAACCACTGTCAGCTTCATTTAAATGGTTCCTAGAAACATTAAACAGATACTCAATATGTTTCAGATAGGTTAATCATCTTCAAGAAAATGTATTGGAATATATACTACATTATTACGATGTTTAAAGATATTTAATTAAATAGTGTTGTCGCTGTAAGCAATACAACATTTTATCAGCAAAAAAGTTCATACGTTTTTGTTATTGTTAGCATACCACATTGTAACAGTCCGATTTGCCAGTGTCAAATATTTTTGAATTTCATTTATACGCCGCATTTAGGACTCATTGGTTTATTAATTATAAATGTATTGATTCGATTTGCTAACAATTAGTTTGAAATTGCCGCCTTTCTTAATGTAAATTAACTCTATTCTAAGTCTGGATTAACGATATATTTGTATTGGCATTTATGGCACGTTTTGACTATATTTATTTTAGTTGATAAGCGAAGCACATTGTTCTTAGGATAGCTTTGCTTGATTATCCGAAAAACAATTCGGATTTAGGCAAAAAAGCAAACAGTTGACGCAATCAACCTTGTCCTAAGAATTGCGAGGGAAGCTGAAGACTTTTCACCAGCACATCGAAGGTTGTGTGCCGTTATCACCCTGGATGTCAGGAACGCCTTTAATAGTGCATCCTGGCAGATGATACTGGATGAATTACGACGAAGAAGAATAGACGAAGCCCTTATTGGTGTTGTCGCGTCCTACCTATCTAATAGACACTTCCTCCTGGTAAATGGAGAGGGTGAAAGGAGTCTGACCATAAGCAGTGGAGTATCTCAGGGTTCCGTCCTGGGTCCTACTCTGTGGAACATCCTATATGATGACATACTACAGATGGAGATGCCGGAGAATGTCACTTTGGTGGGGTTCGCTGACGATGTAGCGATGGTAGTCACCGCAAAGTCCGAGGAGTTGCTGATGTCTAAAAGCAACACTGGCCTACAGAGAATTCTAAACTGGATGGAGGGCCGACGCCTCCAACTGGCTCCTGAAAAAACTGAAGCAGTGCTACTTACTCATAAGAGAAAGATTGGACCAGTGTCTTTTGAGATCCAGGGAGTAACCGTGAGACCGAAGACATCCTTGAAGTATTTGGGAGTGCACCTAGACACCAAAATGACTTTTTCAGAGCACATCAGCTGTACAATCAAGAAAGCTGAAAAAACGGATGCAGCATTGTCAAATCTTATGCCGAATATCGGCGGACCGAGAGCATCAAAGCGACGAATTCTGGCGTTGGTAGTGCAGTCGCAGCTACTTTATGGAGCACCCTCATGGCACACCACCACAAGAAATAAAACTCTTGTGGCCAAACTCGAACGGGTTCAACGAACGTTGTCTATACGTGTTTGCAGCGCATATAGAACCATATCTACGATTGGGGTGGGAGTCATAGCTGGTATCCCACCGATCAAATTACTGATCGAAGAGAGAAAAGACCGACACAATGGCTTGGACGGAGCTACAGCAAGAACAAACCTCCTGCGTGAATGGAAGCTAATATGGGATAGTGCATTAACGGGTCGCTGGACACATAGACTCATACCGGATGTAGAGAGATGGGTCAACCGACCATATGGAGAGGTGGATTACTTCCTGACGCAGGCGCTATCTGGGCATGGATGCTTAAGGAAGTACCTATTTGAACGAAGAAGATCAGAAACCAGAGATTGCCTTTATTGCCGTGACGAAGACGACGCGGAGCATACACTTTTTCAATGCCCGAGATGGGAAGGTCCCCGAGCAAGATTCCAGCGTAAGACGGGTTGGATCTTCGATGCAAATAACCTGACCAGATGCTTGCTACAAGGTGAGAAAGAATGGAAAGACGCGTACAGCGCCGTTAGGGATATAATAGAGACCAAAGAGAAAGAGGGGAGAGATGTTAAAACCATATATGCGCAGATTCCGTACCACGAAGCCTATACTCATGCTACCTTAAGCAAGACGAATTTATAAAGACAGCCCCCCTGCACCGAAGTAATGCGAAAGCGGTTCCAGTGCATGGGGAAAAGTAGGGGATGGGAGTTTCGTGGGTCGGCTATGCCGGAGTCCCACACTGTCCAGAGCGCTAGAACAACAATGCTCTGGTCGTGCTCAGATATGCATTCTCCTAATCCAAAAAAAAAAAAAAAAAGCTTTGCTTGATTTATATTACATTACCCTAGAACGACCAGAGAACCGATTTATATTTTTAAGAATTCTGTTAATGAAACCCGCCTTTACGCTGCATTAGACTCGTCGATTCATATCTTATTGTCGGTTTGAATATTTCATAACTTATTGGAACCCCTTGGTTGCCAATGGATTGCAATCACCGGCCAATCATTTCTGAGATCGTTGGATCGGCTGCTGCATTTTTTGTAACCTTCGGTTGTTAGTTCCGAGTAATAGGAATGTGCTATTTCTTATACCTAATTGCAGCTGTCGATTTAAATTTTTAAAAGTTTATCGTTTTGTTGGGGAATAATCTCCGGTATTTCATGAACTATTTAATTTCGGTGCATTGGCTGTGGTTTCCGTCGTTGTTTTGCCATTTCAATAAACGAGAACTAAGTCGTTTGTTATCTTAGAATTATTCCTTGTATCGAACCACTCGGCATGTTTAGCCCATCACTACTTGCTGATTTGAAGTAGCGTTTGATCTCGTAGAAAGAGAAAGGCAAATTGACGGAAACGAATTGTCGGTGAAGCACGCGGACGACGCCATGATGCTAATGGTTTTTTCCCTTATTTCTAGAGGCTTTCCACGTTCGTTGTATACGTATAAGACTGAGACAGTCGAATCTCCCGTCACCCTCCATACACTAACGAGGTAATTATTGCTACAGTTTTTTTTGTCCAACTTAACGATTTAATTGCTTTATCTGTGTTAACCTCTTTTGTGCATAGTCCACCATTTGCTTTGCATCGCTTAGCGTCTTATCTACTACATTTCATCAAATCTGAATTTTTATTTTAATGTAACTTGGGTTTTGATCATATATATTTTCTTTTAGGGGTGACTCATACCTATTTTTTTTATATTCAAGTTGTCTGTATCTCAGTATTTCCTTTAGTTGATGGCCATCGAAAATTCATTGATAATTTTTGGGGTGATTTGTTTTAGAAACTTCTTCTTGATGACATAACCTCACTTAAAGTTCGTTGTGATCTTCTGAATACTCTCATCCTAGAAATACAGGATAAAAACCAACTGTTAACGGAGAATAAGCATCTTCTCGAGGAGAAAATTGGTTTCCTTGAAGAAAAAGTAAGTTTCCTGGAAAATCAGAAGTCAACGCGTGAAATCATCAGTCAGCTGACGCTGATATTGTTTTGACGGATCAATATGTGTCGGATATCATTGTCAACTCTTCTTCTTCTTCTTCTTCTGGGTCTGAGTACTCTAAGCAATCTAGCAACACAGTCGACCAAATGGGAGGCAGTAAGGAAACATTGACTGAAGACTCTGAAATCAATCCAAATCAAGACACAAGGTAAAAACTCATAAAACCTTTGTTAAAACTACTAAGCTTCGGTCCCCTAGAAAGAATAATTTTGTTCGAGGTACAGGTATTTTTTCAGATACTAGTAACTTGGCATCTGAGTTTAAACAAAAACCTAAGCTTGATAAGGCCTTTATATATGTTGGGAATATAAAACCTGGCATATCACCGGCATTTATAGGTGATCACATAAAGAGCCACTGTCGTGAGGTTGGAAATGATATTGATGTGGAGTGCCTTCCCGCAAAAGGTCGTAACCTATCGTTTAAGATTAATATGGCCTTTGGGAAAAAGGATTTGATTATGGATCCCAAGATTTGGCCTGCCGGAGTAATAATCCGTAGATTTTATATGAGGCAAGATGATCAACAGGTTTTTCCGCAAGCAGCTTCCCAAGTCACAAGAGATTAGCCAAGAATATAGGAGGTAATAAAAAATAATTATTAATTTATTACCAGAATGCAGGTGGCTTTGAATCTAAATTGCATGATTTTCAACAATCTGTTAATTCTAGTGTATATGATGTTCTGGCATTTAGTGAAACATGGCTTGACACAGATATTTCTGATTCAGAACTAGGATTAGTTGACTTCAACATCTTTAGAGTTGACCGCAATATTAATAACTCAATGAAGAAGCGAGGTGGAGGAGTTATAATAATGACAAGAAAAAGCTTAAGAGCTAGGAAGATTGAACTTACAGAAAGGAGCTTAGAACAAGTCTTTGTTCTCATTGACCATGGTGCAGATTTCAATTCCTGGATCATTGGATGTCTTTATATACCACCTGTGTCCAGGGGTGATATTTATCAGAGACATTGTGACTCTTTAGAGGACCTGAAAGAGTCTTATTCTAATACTAAGATTATAATGGTTGGAGACTACAACCTGTCAGATGCTAACTGGTCTAAAGATGAACTGGGAGATGTGTGTACACTTGTCCGGCCATTATCTGATATTTTCATCCGTTCTCTGTCGACATCGGTTTTTCCGGCTCTGTGGAAGTCTTCTTACTTAAAACCAATTTTTAAGAGGGATAAAAAAAACAATGTTTTAAATTACAAGGAAGTTTATCTGCAATCAGAAGTTCCAAAGCTTCTGGACAGCTTAGTCAGCAAAAAATTGGCTTGGAATGTGAGGGGTTTAATGGACCAGGAACAGCATGGGTTTATGTCTGGCAGGTCAACCACCACCAGTCTTGTGCTCTACCAAAACTTTATCATTAACAATTTGGAACACCATAGACAGGTTGAATCTGTCTATACGGATTTTTTCAAAGCCTTTGACAGAGTTAACCATAGTCTTCTTCTTCCTAAGCTCAGAGCTTTGGGTTTTGGTGGTGCTTTGTTGGGGTGGCTTGAGAGCTTTTTGTCCGATAAAACGCAGGTCGTTAAGTTGGCATCATGTATTTCGGATCCTATTGAGGTGCCATCTGGAGTTCCTCAGGGATCCCATTGCGGACCAATTTTGTTTAACCTTTTCATATTAGACATTTTACCTCATATCAATAGCAGAAAGTTGTTGATGTATGCTGATGACATTAAGCTGTTTCGGCAGATTGATTCAATTGGTGATTGTCTTCTCTTGCAGGAGGATCTTGATGGATTTCAGAGGTGGTGTACAGTGAATAGTATGGAATTAAATATCTCAAAATGTAACATCTACACTTTTTGTCATGGAACATCCATAACTTATGACTACCAGCAAAGCCTGATGCAATTAATGATCTTGAAATTATGCTTGATTCCAAACTATCCTTTTCCACACATTTTCAAGGAATGGTTGTAAGGGCTATGACCGTGTTGGTATTTGTTCAACGGCTTACTGGTGGTCTTTCAATTGATACATTAAGGTCTTTATACTGCTCACTGGTCCGACCTATTGTGGAATATGGCTCTGTTGTATGGTCACCTAATTATCAAGTTCATATCCAGTATATCGAGCGTGTCCAACGAAAATTCGTTAGAATGGCCGCTTTTAGGACGGGTTTGGCCAGAGAGGATTTCAGCTATGAGGAATTCCTTTCAATGCTGAAACTAGATTCACTTGAAGCTAGAAGAGAGTTGCTAGATATTTGCTTTTTGCACGGTATTCTTAACTCTAGAATTGACTGTCCCGAGTTCTTAGCCAAGATTGGGTTTAGTGTAGCGGTTAGGAGAGGCCGTCACACTTCTTTATTTGTAATGCCTTTCCATCCAACTAATTATGGGTCTAACGAATCTTTGACTTAATCACGCAAATGACTTAATTTTAAAGAAAAATATATGTCTCTTTAATATTTCGCTTGGCAGTCTTAAATATAAATTAAGAAGTTTTTAGATATGTATGTTTTTGTATGTATAAATTGTTTGACATTTTAAATTGCTTGTTATTCTAGTTTAAGTTTGTATTTTGTCCGATTTAATTATAAGTAAAATAACTTGACAATTGTTTACAAATTTTAATCAATTCTAGTTATCTTTGGTTTAGATATATTTTGTAAATGGATGAACCGTTAAATAAATAAATAAATAAAATATATTTATGCAAGGGGCGGGGTATAGTTTTTTTTTTATTAAAGTAAGAGGGCCTTGTCTAATGAGTACTGGGTTATTTCAGGGTTTTATTAGCAGGCTAGAAGCAGGTTTCACTAGCCGGCCACCACTTCAAATACCAGGTTACCACTTGTTCTACCAGGCTATAGAACCACTAGGCTATCACTTTTACTAGCGGGCTCCAAGTCCTGTCTCCGGGCCCTTTTTATTGGCGAGTCATTTGCTAGTTTCACCCCCGGGGCCAGTGCCCTGGCAGTACCAACAGGTGCACGGCATCTTTACCAGAGTTCCACGGATCTAAGTGGTATCGTACAGAAGCTTAAGTTTATTTACTAATGTTGTATTATTAATCGCTCTGAATTTTCTTTCTTTTTAATATAAATCAAACATTGGCAGTCGGGCTTTAAAACAGTTTCAATAATTTTATTCCTTTCATTCATTCATCGAGTGACATAACTGCTCTGAATGTTCTTTCTTTATAATATAAGTCAAGCATTGACAGCCAAGCGTTCAATAGTTTTATTCTAATTTTATTCCTTTTATTAATTTATCGAGTAATTTGATTTAATTATTGTGGCCGTTCATTGCTACATATTATTATTGCTACATTTACAATCGGTGCAACTATTAGCGCACGCATACCTAGATGTAATTAGCTTAGTTAGCATCAAAGTGATCACTTCGGTTTGTAGTGTTTAGTGCATTTAGTTGTAAGGCATACAGTACCGTTAACAACATAATTGGTCTCCGTACAATCACCATATTGTACCAATTATTAGTTGAATTTAATAGTCATTTGACATTCTTTTGTCTTTAACTTGCCATTTTTACTGTAGGATTGTTGCTAAATAAAAAAAAGAACTTAGTAGCAAATATATTGTTCCTTAAATTTTAGATTGTTTTCTTGTTAAGATAAGCTTGGGTAATTTCTGATTTAATAAGCCTGCCTAGCCACCCTGCGCAACACCAGCGGAGCTTTTTCAGTTTAGTTGGACAGAGCTGGTGGCGCTCTAACGACCCCACTACCGGGGCGGGCATTTGCAATAAGATTCTCCGGGGCTAGGTTTCATTTCAATTAACTTCAAGAAACGTGTTGCAATATCGAGATACTGATACAAAACTTTGAATATTTGAATTTCTAGTCTAGACTATTTAGGGTCTGCATAGGGTTTGTACAGACCTGAGTTTTGTACAAAATCTAATTCTGCTGAGGTGAACTCGTATGGTCACGCAACATGCGACATTTGCGAGTCGTATTTATGTATATCTTGCTCAACACTTGCAGGTTCGGAGGAGAAAAGTAGTGCATTAAAGAAGAGGTCTTCACTGATTACGTACCGTGACTAGACCGTGCAAAAAACAAAGGCGATCCTATATGTATAAGGTTTTTAGAGAATTTTTTGAGGGTGCAATTTGAAGAAATAAAATTATTAATTTCAAATAATGAAAATAGAGCTGAAATAGCTTTAAAAAGCATGGACAATACCTACAAATTACCAACATTAAAGCCGAGATGAACTCTGTAAAAGCTAATAGTGATAAAATGGGAAAATTTGTTGATGGATTATCAAATATTCTTAAGGTTCAAGTAGGGGAAAATATCAAGTCTTTGGAGGGCAAAAGATTAGCAAAAGAAATTCTTGAGGGCATTGAAACATGCAAGAGATGCAGTGTATTGATGTGTAAAGATCTTACGCGGCGGTATATATGAAGGTAAATCTCGACAAATGGGACGGACATGTGCAAGCGGATGGCGACATAAAAGTGCAAGCAGCTGTAACATCATAACCATATGCAGTGGTTTACTAAATCTGCTCAAATATTTGTGCCATGTCGATATAGGATATTGTTTATATATCAGTGTCTCGAGTACTAGCAGACTCGCTCATTTTCTTTTATTGATACTAATTTGGAGGCAACGGAACAGGGGGAAGTTAAAAATTCTAAGAATAAACATAGAGATAGTCTTGATCATTTTAATAGAAGAATTCAAGAACTTGGTAGAAAAATTTTACCTATTCAGAAAGAGTTGGAATCACTACAGAATGGTACTGGAAATGCTGCTGGAATGACCATAGTGGCTGGCCGAAATCAAAAGGAGAACACCGCCACAAAAACGAATGAAAATTGCGAAAATGTTCTGGTAGCCTCCACACTGAAATCTACTCCAAGGATACATACTGACCAAAATAAAGGTAAGAATTGAGAAGAGAGAAATGCACCTAAATTATTAGGAAAGAAGCAGGAAGAAAAGCAAACAGGAGGAACAATATACCTAGGGAACTTGGATTTGAGTATGACAAAAGAGCAGTACATTGAGTTCACGTTTCCAACGATACAATGCAACGTTGGAGTGTTAAATTACCGGAGTAACTTACTGAGGGTATTGTTCCGGTGGTCGACCCTCTTAGATATACGTCCGGGTTTTCTATATCTCTCATTTTATTTTACTCCCACCTGTTTGGATGAACTAAAAGAACTGATATCCTCTATAGGGATGGGTTGTCGCCGAGGATATTTCTTGCTCTTACTGATTATGTACTTGACCTGCTGGTTCAGGCAATAAATGCGTCTTGGGAGTTGGGAGTGTTCCCTTCTTGTTTAAAGTTATCAAAGGGGCGAGGCTGATGACCCCTCCAATTACCGTCCGATCTCTTTACTATCAACACTGTCAAAAATTATAGAAAAGCTAGTGAAAGCACAAATAATCGTTTTTACAGCAAAGCATAATATTCTGAGAAGTAGTCAGTTTGGGTTTCAGCAGAATAACGGTACGAATGATGCAATATTTAGACTGTTGGAGGATCTGTACACACAATTAAACAGGGGTGGGGTGGTTGCAGCAGTTTTTGTAACTTGTCCAAAGCGTCTGATTGTGTCATGTCGCAGAATTCTGCGGGGTAAACTCCATCACTATGGCTTTAGAGGTGTATCCTGCTCGTGGTTTGAGTCCTATCTGACGCATCGCCGGCAGAGGGTCTTTTTGGGTTCTGAGGGGTCCGCGGGTCGGGTGGTTAAGTGGGGTGTGTCTCAGGGCTCTGTTATGGGACCGCTTTTGTTCCTTCTTTATATAGATGACTTGGCCACCCTAGACATCAGCGGCCAATTCACCATATTTGCGGACTAACCCAAACTAACCCAACTATATTATGGCATAGCGTCGACTTTGAAGATTTGAAAAGGGTAATCTGCTCGGATTTATGTAAGGTTAAAAACATGGTGTGACTCTAACCTATTTGTTTTTAACTTGAGGCAAACAAATATAGTTAGTTTCAGATATAACATGGAGGAGCTGGTTATTGGGGATGCTGCTCGCGAGAGCCTATCGGGTGCCAAATTTCGGCGCCTTGAGATAGATAGGAAGCTTAGGTTTAACGATCATATTCTTGATCTTGCCAAAAAAGTAGCCTCAGGTTGCTTTGCAGTCAAAGTAACGGTTCAGGAGCTGGGGCCCCAGGTGGGCACAATGGTGTATTATTCTTTAATAGAGTGACGCCTTAGATATGGCATATCTTTTTGGGGAATGTGTAGTCATTATTTGCTCTAGCCTTTGTTTATACTTTAAAAGCGAGCTCTAAGATATAAGTGCCATGCTAGGCCTAGGTGTTAACGATATACAGCTCGTTTATCTTAGAAATGGTGTGCGTCGTTCAGAATAATTGGCACAAAAAAATATTGAAAATGCTTTGGCCTTATATTTTAACTCGGTATATACAATTACAAATGGTAATAGTGTTGTATGCAATGACTATAATCGATGTAGTAATAGTAGGTTTGGGTTTTTATAAATTTCTGAGCTGGAGATTAGAGATGCATTTAGTAAGTTGAAGGTGACAAGATCAGTGTCAACAGATAGTGTATCTGCCTCTGTAAATAAGGGATGTGTGGATTCATTAGTAAAACCATAAAATTTATTTTCAATCTGTGCTTGCGACAAGGTATAAACTTAAATACGCATTTTGAGGCATACAAATCACATATTATAACAGCCATATGAATTTAAAAACTTTCTCTGTAATATTCCCCCAACTCGTAGTAAGCCTTATCTGCAAGCAACCTTTTAACGGATCTCCTGAATATGCTAATATTTGGACAGGTCTTAATGAGGGCAGGTAGGTGATTATAAATCCTTCTACTCTCATAAATTAAAGACACACGAGTCAGTGCCGAAGAAGGGACTGGCAGATATATATTTTGTGCTTGCCGTGTACCATATCCATGCTCCAATACAGGCAGACTGTCCCTGAACTTGTAAACCATGCAAACCGTCCCAAGTATAAAAAGTGATGTTAATGTTAAGATTTTATTAGATATAAAGAATGGCCTGCATTGTTCTCTACTGCTGGCCCCTGCACAGGCACAAAGATCTTTTTTTTTCTGATTTCAATACACCATACAAGTTGACATTTGGTTCAGACGATTTTACGTTATTTAAGTTAATAGTTGCATTGAATTTACATTGTCTTGATATATGCTGCCATGATTACTGCATAGAAACCAACAACTTTTTGAGCAGCTTATATCAAGATAATGTAATTTGAATGTAACTACAAGTATAAACTTAAATAACGTAAAAACTGCCAAACCAAATGCCAACTTGTATGGTATATTTAAAATCAGAAAAAAAACTTTCATTTTAGCCAGAAATATACGGGGCATTCCATTAAAAATATGTATACTTTTGTTGCCCGCCATGTATATGCAAAATTACTGGAAATTACCATACAGATTTGGAAAGGAAAAAATTCCCCTTTTTTTTATTATTCCGTATGATAAAAAATAAAAAGTGCGGGGGGGGGGGGGGGGGGTGGTTAGGTGCTAGTTTATACGAAATCACCCGGTACATTACATGTGTGAAAGTACATTTTCAACATTTGCTCCTTGTTCGAAAACTAGTACTTACAACCCATGATATCTAATATACTATTAATGTAAATAATAATATTTCTGGATGTTACAATTATACAATACAAATGGCTCTTTTACCTGTCATCTAAATTGCCCTCTCCACTCTCAAAAGCTGCGTTTTCATATTTTATACAATGTTTTTTCAATTCGGATTCTCTACAAAATACATTCCGATAAGTAGATATTGCTTTAAATAAAATTTTTGAATAATGCTCAAGCAGTTTATCCTGTGGTTTATAGCATAATATTCTGTATAAACACATATAAAATAAATTGGTCACCAAGTTTCCCAGCTATTTATATTGATTATAATCTTAAATTTAAAACCTTTTGCCACATAACTATAAAGCATTTTGAGCTTGAGTTCAAGATATACCTAGTGAACTAGTTCATAGAACAAGAGCAGTGGGCAAACCAGCAAATCTTATCTTGGGTCTTGTGACATAAAGGTATCTCCAATTTTGCCAATTTGCTTGTTTTCCGTAAATATGTTAAAGAAAATGTCACTGTTTAAAACTGTCATGACTTAATAATGTATAAGCTGTTTGAACTTTGTTGATCTGCTGTTTATTCTTTTTGGCATTATCAGTGTTCTTTGTTTTTTTTTGTAATGTTTTAATACTCCTTATTTGTATATTTGTTAGCTATGTAGCTATTAATAATAAATTTTATTGTCATTTCATTTCAGAGTTCAATAGAGTAGTTTAAGCAATAAATATCTCAGGAGTCCCCAAAGTTCGAGTTTTTAATTAAATTGGTCTAGAACAGCAAATTTACACAATTACTTGGTGAAACATGGAAATAAGGAAATTTTAGCAGTTGACGTGAAGTATCTGGTACAGGGTTATCAAAGGTTGCATATTTTAATATTGGACATTGGGCAGGCGAGACTGCATGAAGTGAAAAAAAGACCCCAAAGTGAGAGTGTTAACACTACCCGGAACTACCCTTAACCAACAAGAACTAACCCAAATTAATGTAAAAACTTTACTTCTTGTTTAATTTTCGTTTGTTTGGTCAGTTTTAGTTGGTCCGCAAAATTTGGCCTTTAACACTAACCCTCTGCTCACTCTGCAGATCGAACAGAAGGTTAGTGTTAAGGCTCAAACTTTGGTTTTTTTTTTCGGCTCAAATGTGGGGAATCCTATATTTTTCGGCTTAAGCTACTCTATAGGACACCCCCTTTCTAGTGCAAAAAAAAAGATAATCAATACATATATGTTATTATGTAATGTTGGCAGAAAACCTTCACAATTATCTCTTTTGCCAAACACAATTATCTCTCGTCATTGCTCTTCAGTAGGTAAACATTTGTGATATATACGGTTTTTGAACTTCTACATATTAAGTAGTCACTGACACACAAAGCACGATAACCATATAACTTAGCCCCTTATACCTAGGTAACTACTTACCCATGATACAGTATCATGCTACTTACCCAATAAGATACTGATTATTTTCTTCTTCATTCCAAGAAGCATTAAGTTCATCAAACTCAGAATCATTTTCTTCCTTAATTGTGTTTGGCAATCTATCTAGAAATATTAATTCTGGTATTTTCATGCCCTTATTATTTTCCAGATTGCTAGACATGATATTAAAAGTGTCTGATGTTTCCACTGGAGAAAATAAATTACTTATAATTTTTTTTAGTGTTTTAAGATCAATATTATGACAGACAAAATAAAAATACACACACACAGAGAGAGACAAGGAAAGGACACTCGTGTCTGTCTACACACAGGAATATTACTTTGGCTCCCTGGCTTCCGCATGCGCAGAGTATGGGTGCGTTCGTTTATAAGTGTCTAGGACTTCACGCATGGCCCTCCGCTCGCTTCGCTCGCTCCGGGGCGCAGCCAAACAAAACTAACTGAAACTAACCCACGCTAACCCAAATTAAAAAAAAAAACAAACGTAATATTACTAACCCAACTAACTGAAACTAACCCAAATTAAAAAAAAGCAAACATAATCTTACGAACCCAACTAACTGAAACTAACCCAAGCTAAACCAAATTAAAAAAGCAAACTTAATCTTAAAAAAAAGGTAGAAAAAACACGCATTGCCACCGACGGGAATCGAACCCACGCCGCCCACATGACAAGCAAATGCTCTAACCACTACACCACTAGGCCGCTAGGAAAGAACCGTAAAGAACGTGCTGCATCGTAAAGACATTGGTAATTGAGGTATTTGTAGTGTTGGTGGCGTTGATTGATTCGTCACTCGTATTCTGCGCATGCGGAAGCCAGGGAGCCAAAGTAATATTCCTGTGTATAGACGCGAATAGGAAAGGACACAGGATACAGAAAGAAATAGAATCTTTTAAGGGGGGATATTTTGTGCTAGCATTTAAACGACCCCAGGCAAAACAATCCTGAGGCGAGCCGAACGAATTTCGAAGTTAATCTCATAGGAAAAGGTCAATAACAGATAACTTCACGCATGGCTCTCCCACAGCTCCGGGGCACTCGCCTCTAGCGAGCAGCGGTTATAAACCATAATGGGCGAGACATGGTTTGTTTACTATTTTAGAACACTGGCGGCAATCGAACCTGCACCGTCGCGTCGGAAACGCAGCATCGAACTACTGGACCACTACGGTCGTTACAGGTAACTCGCTGACAGTCAAGACATTCAAACAAACCCTCCAAATAGTAAACAATTCAAGCCCCGCCCACCCAACTGTTTGTAACCGCGGCTCGTTAGAGGCAAATCTCCGGGGCGCAACCAACCAAAATTTACAAAAAGAAACAAACCTAACCTTAAAAAAAATTAAAAAATATCTTGCCACCGACGGGAATGGAACGCGGGACGCATATCAAAAACTCAGGACCATATGTACCACTAGACCACGGGGCCTATTGGAAGCATTTCGCTAGACCATATAGACAATGGTGAATATCGAAACTCGTTCGTGACTACCCGGGATCCTTTTTTTTTCATTGGGGTTTAGCTACTATTGAAAAACCTACCGCTTGTTCATATCGAGCGTACGTGATCGTAAATTTTATAGCGTGAATGTAATATAAATGTGCAGGCTTTTCAAATTTTGAGTTAGTTTTGGTTAGGTCCTGTTTGCTGAGCCCCCGTAGCGAGCGGAGGATCATGCATGAAGTGTTTAAATAATTGAAGATAAAACGTAACGCCGGTATTCTACCTAACATTTATATTATAGTCGCCTTAAAACCTACCTTGGTAGTTACATTTAAGCAGGCTATTAAGCTAGTTTTACATAGGCCAAGTTCTAGTCTAATTCTCAGCTCCAGAAATGTATCATTCAGTATTCTTTCTCAAGGACCTCAGTCACATACCTATAAAATATCTACACCCCTTACCCTTTTAATACCGATTCGCGTCTAGCTCGCCGACCTCTATAATGGAGGTCGGTGGTCTAGCTACACGAATTTTGGGCCTTCACGCATGCGTAGGTGCTAATTCATGTTTTTAAAAGTTATTTTTCTTGATTTTAAGCATTGCCTTGGGCTAGTTTTGTTTGGTTGCGCCCTCGGAGACGAGAGGCTAAATCCCAAGTTGCGATCCAACAGCCGGTGTATTATTATGGCTTTGCATTGCCCTCCGCTCGCTACGGGGCTCAATCAACAAGAACTAACCCAACAAACTGCCAAATGAAGAGAAAAAGGCAAATTAATAAAAAACAATAAATAAAACATGTGTCGCGACCGACGGGAGTCGAATCCGCATCGCAGGTAAAACTCTGACTACTACACCACAGAAGCGTTGTAGAAATTTTGCTAGAACGTAGAGACATGGATTCGTTGGATCGCAACTTGGTATTTAGCCGCTTGACCCCGGAGCGCCATGAGGCCATGAGTGAAGTGAAATATTAGAACCTTGGGCTGCTGCCAAATGCGCAGGTCCGAAGGTCAAAAATTTGGTATAGGTGGACGTGAGTCAATATTGCGCGGGAAGAAGCTTGGCACTTTCGTAGTATGTTGTCGAATCAATTTAAAGTAATAGAGCCGTGCCTAGTAAGAGGTTGCAAAATGATTTTATTTTAGACTAGGATTTCTTGTCTTAAGATTTTTATGCACAATAAAATTACACCAGGTTCTAACCATGCAAGGAGTTTAAGGACGCTGATACTTGAAATAGAGTAGTGGAAGTGAAAATATGTGTAGGTCCTTTGCTTTGCTAGCGTCGTCAGACAGCGGTCTGTTTTGAACATTTCTGGTGATCCTCGGCGACCTTAACCGAATGTCGGCAGTAATTAAGTTATTTCGAATGGTCCTCCGCTCGCTCCGGAGCGCAACCAAACAAAACTATCCCATAATCAAGGAAAAAAAACGAACGTTTTACAAACATAACCTTAAAAAAAATCATAAACATAGTTTGGCACTGACGGGGATCGAACCAGCAACTTTCGCATCTCAAACGCACTATCTAACCACTGAGCTACCAGACCGTTGAAAGCAATTCAGTGTACCGCGAAGACATGGGTAATTCTGCCGATTCGGTCAACGTCGGGTCGCGTCGTGGAACGTCGCCAGAAAAGTTGACACCAGACCGCTGTCGGAAGACCTTACTCCTTATTTTCACCTATTACATCAGTTCAACCAAAGACAATCCACAGTTTAGACAGGCGACGCAATGCTTTTAAAATGGGACATCAAATGGAGGCTCGCTTCAAAAAGCGAGCCTCCACGATAAATATCGGCCACGTTCTGCATCTACTGATTCACAGATGGCGCCATTATAGAAATCTGCTTTGGATATCGTTCATAGATCGCCAGCTGAGGTTGCCGTTGTGCCTATTTTCTATTAAGCATTAATGAAACAAAATACAATTATTGTAAATTGTCTTTGATGAAACCAATGAAACATGACATTAAGACCTTTCGATTCATTTAAAATAATAAATAATTATAGTGACCGTGTTTGCTGGTTTTTAACATTACTTCCAGAAATCAGTTATTTTATTTTAAATAATTTATATAGATATTTGGCCATATATAAAAGGTGTCCTAAATACTAAATAAAAGGAGATCTTAGGTCGACCACAAGAACTGATTAACAAATAATGGATATCCTAATTTGTGGGCATGATTTTCAATAACTCAACTTATTTCGATGTTAATGTTAATAGAACATATCTTCTACAAATGGTATTAGCAAATTAAAAAGCATTAAAACCTATAAAAGAATAATAGTTAATGTATTTTTATAACAAAAATAGCATGCTCTAAACTAAGTAGGTAATGAATGATTAAAATATAATTAAATTGTCTTTCACATAACCAAACATTTAAATTAACCATAAAAATCAAACCGCCAATAATAACGTGCAATAAATATTTTCTAGTTAAACAATAATGTATACAATGAAGATAGAACAACAGCTTAATTATATCAAAGAATTGTCTTTGATTATATAAATCACAATCTGCTATCTCGATTTTGGTTATTAGAATATATTTGTGGCTCTAGAACTATTACGACTTCATAATTTTACTTGTTGCTTTATCATAATTACACTGGTTGTATTATGCACAGCTCTTGCGCCTATTATTACATGGTTGTAGATAAAATATATTAATGTAACATTCAGCAAGGAAATCTCCTATTTCGCGGTGACAAGAAAAGTAAGGCAAAATAATTGGCTACGAACCCTTCATTTTGCTTTTTTGTTTGCCTTGATATCTTTAAAAACAAAAAAAAATACAGCGAATCAAAATGTTATCAAAATAAATTGAACGCACGGTACAAATGTAAATGAGAAATATAGTTTGTTACTTATTAGATTTAAATTTGCTTTTAGGAACGAGGTCTTAATATTGCCAAAAATAATAATTTATTAAAACTTCTGAGATACCTAAAGTCTAAATTATAGCTATTTGTAATGACGTCATACTGGCGGTAAGAAACGTTTGTTCCTTAATATTTATTTTCCAATAAATTACTAGTGGCTAATCAACAGTGACATTTTTACTGTACGGTGATGAACATGATAAAAAATTCTGAAGAAGATATATTATAAATTAAAATAAATTGGGAACAAAAATTAATGAAGCGCGTCAAATTTAAAGCCGTTAAACATGACTGTTAGAGGTAACTTGATAAAAAAAATTAAGCTACGACGCGATGGTGGCGGCGCCACGGCCAGCCGCTGAGTATCATCATATTTATGTTAATTAATTATTTATTTTGTTTTAAATGCATTTTGTAATTCACTTATATTATTAAATGCGGTAGGTACCCTTGAAAACGTAATGTGTTGGAAAACAACTGGTTAATTATGGCATAAACTGTACGTAAATGATCTTGACAAAGAATAAACTAAAAGTGAAAAAATATGTCAGATTTACTTTACGCACTAGTGCGTAAAGTGATTTATTTTACGCACTACATTAAAAAGGTGAAGAGTGCGAATCATATAAAACCAGTATTTTATCTTGCCTCTAATAAAATGTATATGTTTTACCGTTTCGAAGTATGTACTCCTTTAGAAAAAAAATTGTGTCTGCTTAGGACCACACGATAAAAGTGAAACCTTCAACAAGCGGAGTCATCGTTGGTCAGAATTTCGATCCGAGCCTTCGTTGCAGAGATACGGGCAAAAAACGGTTTTCTCCCAAAATGTCCCCTTAAATTAGAGCCCCGGTCCCCCCGTATGGTCTCAGGTGGCCCCCATGGGGCGCACCTATCATAAATTTTCGACCCCGTACCTCTTCCCGTTCTCCCGAAATTAATTATTTAAGTTTTTCCTTCTCCCCCTCCCCTGGCCAAGCGGGGGGGAGTACGGGATCCCGTTTTCGTCCAGGATCTTCTTTTTACCCCGGCTACATTCCCTGAAAATTTTGGCCCTCTACCTATACGGGAACATACCAGTAGAAGGAGCATATATCCGAACGTGACGCGTGACGTTACATATCCGAGCGTGACGCCTCGGTCTCATTCAACCCCCCCCCCCAAAAAAAAAACGCAAAATGCGCCTAAAGAAGGTTTTACCTCAAAAAGTATTCACTCTTGGGGGTTCGTTTCAACCCCTTACATTGGCAGATATTACAAAGCATGTTCTTTGCACGCTAAAAACGAATATGTAGGTATACCAAAAACTACCGTTTTATACTGTGGTATAGTATTTAAAATGCTATTTATTACACACCGAAAATAAAAATAAAATTGACTTGTTTCACTGCGTTTTAAAATACAGAGCAAATTATTAGAAAAGAAAATATTTTTAGGGGTTTTAAACCATCGGCTTAGAATTGAGTTTTGCAAAATCGGTTCTTATTTCATCACTAAATCCTAAAAGGAATTTGAGTTTCCATCTTAGTGAAGCAATCATATTTAATATTGCTATTTTCTAATAATAATTTTATAGAAAAAGTAATGCAAAACAACACGAGCAAAAGTAGATTAAAAACAAAAAGACTTTTACTGTGTCTAATTTTTTCTTACCGCAATTAAGAATCCAGCGCCGACACAATTCCTCATTTTTTAACGGGAATCTAAACAATCTCACCCCGTGCTTTCGCGCACTTTTCCCACAATTGGAATAGCAACAACATACATTACCAGACATTGTTTTTAAAATCGGTGAACGTAAGAGGAAGAATTCAATCACAATGCACTTGCAAAAAGAATATCTTTGAAATAACCAAATTTACCAAATAGTAGTACTTACTCCTTCCCCTCAATAATTGAAGATGGCAAGGTTTACTTAAAAACAGGCGGTATTAAAAGCCCTAGATTTAAGACACCGACAAGCGAAGCGGGCTATCAAAGAGAACGCGGCAGCCCTTTACGCTTTTTGAACTCATTACCGCCGCGCGACATCGCGTTGCTCTGATTTAAATCGAGCTCTGCTAAGTTTAACATAGATCGGCAACACCGCAAGGCGTCGTTGTATCGTCCTCATGGCAACAGAAATCGCACCATGTCGAGAGATGCGGAATATTTAAAATAATAGTAAAATTAGGTTTACAAGCCGCAGGTGCTGCGCTCTTAAGAACGGAACCTGAAGTACATTACCGTTTCGGCTCGCTGGGCGTCTATTCCCTGTGAATTGTCTTTGGTTCAACCTTTGAATATAAAAATAAAGGAAGGAGCATAAGCTCAAATATTGGTGACGAGAATGGTTGTTGCATGTGGACACGCTGTGCTGTGTTTACCATAACCTTTAAATTTCAATTCAAATAAACTCCTGTTTTCTTTATATATTCGAGCAAATACAGAATCAAAAAGACTAAAGATACTTACCTGTGAAAAGATACACCTAATTGATTATTTTTTGGCGTCACGGAACAGCCACAACTTGCACAACTAACCATTTTTGTTATTAGTGTTGTTTTGATAAATACACAGCACTATTTTCACTATTTTAGTCTATTTTTTATTTTTTTGCAAATATTGAACTATTTAAAATATAAAACTGTAAAATTTCCTAATATTACTTTGTAAAAACACCTTAAATAAGCTTAAAATTGATAGAAAACGTTTACGTATCCGAAACTGACAACATACAACCGAAACCGAAACAGTGAGTCATACTTGGTTGTTCAACATGGCCGATTCTGCCGCCCGTGTTTGGCATCGGCAAAGATAGTAACACTCCTTCCTCTTTTTATATTCAAAGAGTTCAACGCATTTAGGGGATCGGTCGATTACCATGGTTTTCCTTTATATAAACAATGACATCACGGACAGTAATTTTGTCACACTTTCCTTCTTAACCTATACATAACTGAGGTGCTGAACCGGTTGCAAGATTTCAGTTCATAGTGCACTTGTGAATGAGAGGCGCGTGATTGGCTAGCTACGTGAGGTGACGCATGTCTTCGCGATGCAACAAGTTGTTTGTAAGCACATTCTTTGTGTTTGTAAGTCAGCAGATGGTCTAGGGGTCTGCATGGTTGGCCTTCACTTCGGCGACCCGGGTTTAAATCTCGTCGGTTTTGGTTTTTTTTTAAGTTTTTTTCTTGATTTTTGGGTTTTTCTTGGATATGGCTTGGGTTAGCACTTGGTTAGTTTCATTTTCTTGAGCCCCGGAGCGAGCGGAGGATTACATATACTTGCCAATTGCATGTCTTTAAATCGCATGCATTCACACACTACGAACTGAAATATCGCGAATCAGTTTTCACTTTTCTAAAGCTGTGCCTGTACAAGGTTGGTAGAGGATAGGGTGGTCAGATAACTTTTCCAATCCACGGGCGACGTCATCTGTTGAAAGTCGACATGCGAGAACATAGGGGTAGCACGGTTTTTGTCGATTTGCTCGGCTATTTTTCAATATAGAGATATAAACCCGGAACAGTTTAAAAAGCCATTAGCCTAAAGTTTCATTAAAAAAAATGATTAGAATGCGAGTTATCTGAATTGCTAGGTATCTCTATAAAATAATTTTAAGTACTGTGTTTTATTTTATTGGTACTAAAATTAAGTTAGGTAAAAGACAAATGTTTGAACAATAATTAAACTAAAATGAACAAAAGTTTCAAAACCTAGTAAAAATAATAGGCTCCACGTACATAAATGTATACAGCGGGCGGTCCGATTTATAATCGAGAATTTTCAGCGTATTTAGCAGTTAAAATACGGCAAAAAGTCTATATAAATAAAAATGCAGAGTTTTTAGGATACAGGGTGTTCTATATATTTTTGAAGCGATACTTCTCAACGCGCGCCGGGAGTAAAATTTGAAGGTCGCGGCACACTACGGGCGAGCTGGCAGGGAACGAAAAACGGTCACGACGGCCGTTTATTGTGATATCTTTGTTAGTTTACAAGATAAAAATATTAGGTTTGCTCTATCACCTTGTCAAGACATAAGCGAAACTTTATGAAGAATAGTTTTTTTCATTTAGGCCCTCCCTTTTTGTTAATTGAGTGTTATATTTTAAAAAACAATTTGTTAACCAAATCCGTTAACATATGTATAAGGCTAGGTCGTTTAATTATTGTGATATCTTTGTTAGTTTACAAGATAAAAATATTGGGCTTGCTCTATTACCTTGCCAAGACCTAAGCGAAACTTTTATAAAGAATATTTTTTTTCATTTAGGCCTTCCCTTTTTGTTAATTGTGGTATATTAAAAAAAAACAACTTTTTAACCAAATCCGATACTAGGACGTTTAAGTTTAAGAAGTTTCACTTCTGATATGCTTACATAGTGCACACGCTTTTTTTTAAATCCAGATATTTTTTAGACGATTTTAATGGAAATTTGTGATCTTTGGAGTATTAAAATTATCCCGTGGCGCCTCGGGGGCACCTTAGGCAATATTTAAAGAAAACGTGTGCCACTTTTTGTACGCTTTCTATTTTTTTTTCGGCTTAAGTAAAGAAATACAACTTTTATTTGTCGCTTAACTTTCGTTCGTATTTTGCTTCGCTTTCGACAAAAAAAAAATTAAAAACCATTTAATTGCATGGCCATTGACCATAGAAAAAATCACAGAAAAATAAGCTTTAATTGTTTGCAATAAGTTTTATGACAATTTTTATAATCAAAATAAACTATTAAATTCTGAAAAAACAGGTACACCCCAGCTTTTACCAGTTTGGGTTAGTAGTATTTTTTTTATAATACCCAAGGTCATGCAATCAAATGTTTTTTTTTTCTCGAAAACGACGCAAGGTACGAAAAAAAAACGATAAAAATGTATTTATACTTACTTAATCCAAAAAAAAAAATTGTTGAGCCAGTGTGGTTTTTTTACAACAATATTTGTTAAGGTGCCCCTGGAGAAGCCATTGGACCTAATAATTTAAATCTCGTAAGTAAGCCCTACAAATAACACCATCAATTTTCATTAAAACCGTCAAAAGGATAGTTAAAAAAGTCTGTAAAAGTGTTCTACCCGCACAAAAATGTTTTCTAAACTTAAATAACTATTTCCCAAAACTTACGTCCACTGCACTACTATACATATGCTTACACAAAATATTTATTGAGAACTTGTTAAAAACACTCCTCAACAACAGAAAATCAACCAGCGTCTGTCGCACCCAAGTTATCGGGTAACCTATCCTCTACCAACCTTGGTGCCTGTGTTACTGATGCGAGAGACTAGCAGCTAAACCCCACGCAAAACAAATTATCCCGAGTTGGCCCGAACGAATTTCGAAGTCAATCTTACGCATGGCCCTCCGCTTGCTCCGGGGCGCAACCAAACAAAACTAACCCAAATTTAAAGAAACAAACATAAACTTAAAAAAGACTCTTGCCACCGACGGGAATCGAACGCGGGACGCCATATCGGTAGCCCAGACCTCTTCGATCTATTTCAAGGCAGAGACGCGCAACTCAATGTTAATATTGTTTATATAAAGATAAACAATGATGTTAACAAATCATCCGAGAAAGAGAAAGCTGACTTGCCTTCTTTGTCTGTCATTAAGACAAGTGAATGCAGATGGCGCACGAGACGGACGCTATCATTTGCCCGCCAAATTCAAATTAATCATCTTTTATTTTCATTTCGTCACAATTTGTAAGCTCGATTAAATAATTAAGTGCGCGCATATAACTCAAAATGTATGTTTATTTGGTTTTGATATATATTTATCTTACAGACAATACGAATCAATATTACTAAAAGAATGACCAAACAGACTATGATTCTTTCTTACCATTGACTTTATAATACTATTATAAAGTCAATGTTCCTTACCATTTATAAAATTTAATATAAACATAAATATTTATTATCATTATTATTTGAAAAGGGTTTCCATTATTGATTAACCCAAGGTATGCCCAAAATTAAAAAAATAATAATAAAAGACAAACATAACCTTAAAAAATAAACAAAACATGTCTTGCAACAGACGGAAATCGAACCCGCGGCGCGCGAGTGGCAAGCAGAAACTCTGACCCCTATAACACACAGGTGTATTGAAAACATTTTACTATACATGGTGAGCCCATACATAATGGAATACGTTGTTGCAATATATCCGTAGGCTTTATGAAATAGTTGGTTTGCCTTGGTGGGTCGGCGACGAGCGGACGAACTACCGAAAGGTTTTTCTGCTCTGGATAAAAACAAAATTGCCAAAATTTCCATAAAAAATACTTGATAATTGCATGCAGCATCTAATAATGTAAAAGAAAAAAAAACGATTTTCACATATCCAAAATAAAGAACGGCGACGATGACACCATAGAAATCCTCATCAAATATCAGAACAATTTAAAAAAAAATTATTAACATGGTTATACACCCTAATCAGCAAGATGTCTGTACCTATGCTGCAAATTACATAGCAAACAGCCTTTTTCTTGGTCAAATTGACTACACAGGATTGCATAATGTAGTAAAATTCTTAACAGCAGAAAAATCTTCAAGATCCCGGGATTCCTAATAAAAATGTATTGATTATAAAACTATCATGAAATATAGTAGTTTTCCTAATCAGTGCGCAAAGTTATGTTTTCCCGCACGCGAAAGCAGTTAGGATAAGCTTTAAGCGCGGGAAAACTACTTTGCGCACGTGTGAGGAACAATATTTTTTCTACGAGTGAAATAACTATAAATTTTTTTAAAATTTTTATTGCCATCAAAAACAACAACTTATATAACTACCTATTTATTATTATTAACAACATTAATATTAAATGTGCAGTTGGTCGCATTTTTTAAATTTATTGCAGATCGAGCAACTGAAGGTAAAAATGTTGTACTAAATGTCATTTCCTGGTTTGTCTTGTCAGTACTGACGCATTGCAAAGGGAAGACATAGATTCATCCTTTGACCTGCTTCACATTTTTTAGGACTGGAGCTTAAAATCTTGTTGCTTAGTCCTTTTTTCTAAGTTGTGGAATCATCGATATACCCTTCAGCTACCGCAGTAGATTTCCAACCCCCCAAGTGTTTTATGTCAATGATTCCTTTTCCGGAATTGGCCAATAACATTGCTGATGACCTTCTAAAACTGTGCCCTGTGGAGAGCTCTGGATCTGGCAGTTTCAAAAAGGCAGCTATTTCAGAAGGCATCTTTCCGAAACTATTTACTCCAACACATTGTGAAAAGCATTTACCTTTTTTGTAGACTAAGAAAAAACGGTTGTTTGACATTATCGGGCGTAAGCTGGTGTAATTTCTGTACAGTTACTTAAAGCTTATCCGAACTTTTATCAAGCGTGATTTTATAAGTGTGCGGGAAATTTTTTTTTCCGCATAGTGCGCGGGAAAAAATTCTTAAATGAACATTCTACCACTCGATTTCGTCACATTTTTTATGGACCAATTGGTGTTTATTTAACGTACATTTTCGAAATGTTTTGAAAGAGCATATTGAACACTCAAACCGCTGAATTTGATCAGTAGATTTATGAATTATTGACATGCGCCTGTAAACCACTTTTGTGGATTGTATGCCAACCTATTGCATCTTCGCCATAATGCCTAATCCGGTGCTCCTTGACGGAATCTTGTGATGCGTTGTATATGAACATTCTAAGCACTGCAACCAGGCAAAACTATGACGATCAGGCTATATGTGTGTTTAAGTGGCGCTTTAGACAATGTTTCCAATTTGTTTTAAATGAACAATCTAAACAGTGAAACCACTCGATTTGATCAGCAGGTTTATGAATTATGGCATGCTTTTGTAAATTATTTTTGCGTGTTGTTTTATAGGGACACCTTATACAGTGAAACCATTCGATTTGATCAGCAGGCATATGACTTATAGCATGCGTTTGTAAATCACTTTTACGGATTGTTTTATAGGTACACTTTGAACATTTATGCCAGCCTTTTGCGGTTTCGCCTTGATGTCTAATTATATGGCGTTTTAGATCATTCTCCCGCTTTGCTTTAAACGAACAATCTAAACACTGAAACCACTGGATTTGATCAGCAGGCTGATGAATTATGGCATGCGTTGATAAATTACTTTTACGGACTGTTTTAAAGGGACACTCTGAACATTTATGCCAAACTTTTGCGGTTTCGCCTTGATGCCTAATTATATGGCGTTTTAGATCATTTTCCCGCTTTGTTTTAAACGAACAATCTAAACAGTGAAACCATTGGATTTGATCAGCAGGCTTATGAATTATAGCATGCTTTTGTAAATCATTTTTGCGGATTGTTTTATAAGGACACTCTAGACATTTATACCAAACTATTGCGTCTTCGTCTTGGTGACTACTTTGATTCTGAGGTTTATAGGCAAGTTCACACTTTATTAACCTGCAAAAAAAATGGTTTAAGTACCTGATTTACATACAAGTGCATATTTAAACAGGACTATCATGACAAGAATATTCTTCTTGACATTAAGACATTTGATATAGTTTAGCATGAAAACGAATAATGTAGTCACATAGGCATTTATAATCGAGTGTAAATCCAGCGGCAGAAAAGTGAGTCGCTCTATTGGAATTACCCTCATGAAAATGCATGCATGTACATATTCCTAATTTTTTTTGCGAAATTTCCAAAGCAAAGTGCACTTGTAAAATGTTGAAATTATGAAATCTCACTAGTGGTAATTATAACTTGTCAATTAATAATATTAATAATATATTTATTTCTTCATTACAAAATACATATATAAATACAGTACTCTAACTGAAGAAACAGTCAAAGTGTTACAATAAAATGAATTACACTATAACTAGTTAATTACATACTATAGTGCAATTAAACAGGACATATAGAAATATATACCCTCATTTGTTATGTGATGATGACAAAGAGTATATGTTAGATAATATACAGGGTGCTACAAATTCGTGTCTTTGCATGGGTATCTCGAAAGCCGTAAGAGATACGAGATCGGTTAAATTGGGGAAAAGTAGCGCAATTTAAGGGTGATTCACATTCCGTCGAGAAATTTAGAGAATTCTGTCTACTTCCGGAGATATCCGTAAAAAACTGAAAAATAATCTATTTTATTTTTATTTTTTCCTGCCTTTGTTTGAAGAGATATAGTAAAATAAATGTCACATTATTATTGTCACTTTTTCTCCTCTACAAGCTGGCGGTATCAAATTTTAAATCCGACGTTTCGCTTTCGGGCCCCTTCATCAACTTAATTTTTTTAAATACGGACCTGGTCTTTTATCTAATTTTTAAAAAGCCTTTGGTGTCCCAAAACCAACGATGTATCACACTTGTCCGATAGTGGTAACAAATATTGTCATAAATGAAATCGGGTCAGAAAAGATCGCCCCATCTCTGTCTAACACATATCTCTTATGGAAAAAATCTAGATTTGTTGATTTATTGATAAGTGCGATACATCGTTGGTTTTAGGAGACCAAAGGCTTTTTAAAAATTAGATAAAAATTCCAGGTCCGTATTTAACAAAATAAAATTGAGGAAGGGGGCCCAAAAGCGAAACGTCGGATTTAAAATTTGACAACGCCAGCTTGTAGAGGAGTAAAGGTGGCAATAATAATGTGACATTTATTTTACTTTATTTCTTCAAACAAAGGCTGGAAAAAATAAAATAGATGATTTTCAGTTTTTTTACGGATATCTCCGGAAGCAGACCGAATTTTCTAAATTTCTCGACGGCATGTCAATCACCCTTAAATTGCGCAACTTTGCCCCTATTTAAGCGACCTCGTATCTCTTACGGTTTTCGAGATACCCATACAAAGAAACGAATTTGTAGCACCCTGTATACATTGTTCCATCGCAAATGGGTTGCCTAGCGAAATCTCGTGCCGATGCCGTTAAATAATACAAATTCTAATTAACTTTTTTGGAACAACTTCCCCGATTTGTTATTCATACAAATCGAGCAGTAGCTGAGAGAATGTGACACAAGGAAGTGGAGAAATATAGGTTGCTTACTTTCCACGTAGCATAACTATGAAGTTGCCAGGTATAAACAGGTGAGCAAGCGTTATTAATATACTGGTTATTATTATTATTAATTAATCGAATTATTTATGAAATGAAGTGTCACTTTATTCCCTGCCCAACAGTATTAGCAGAGGCAAGGTTGAGACACTCAACTTAATAGAAAATGTATTCCTATTGTTTCGAGATGTTTCGTCGTTATCTATTACATTGATTCTGTATTAACCCATCATTTTCTGGCATGATGGAAGGTGATACCCAGATGGTGCTAAGAACTAAAAATACAACAATGCCAAATGTAACACATCCCAATATAGTCCAGCAAAATAATTATTTTTTACTTTTATCTAACGCAAGCAAGAGAAAGTGACAGAAGTAGTAAAATAAATCGATAAATAAAACGTGGCAACGCTGCGGAAAAACTTGTCTGATAGATGATAATGCATCGGCCATTTTTTAGTATTTACAGAGACAGGAATGTATTTATCTTGAGTTGTGGCTTCTACTCTGTGACTTCATTAAGTGATTTTTAGACAATTTATTCCGGTAGGTATACTGCTTTTTAGTCTGTTTATTTAGGTAAACTTTCAATAACGATTTTTATAGATTTGGTCGATTTGGGACCCAAAATCTAGAAAGCTCTTAGAGGAATGCCTTTTTCCCTGCACTGTTTTTATTCGCCAGGCCGCAAATATCCCATTCAGAGTCCCATCTGTATTGCAAAAACATACAATAAGGTGTTTTCAACAAAGAATCCTCCAAATAATGCCTTGCCAAATAATGGGAAGCAAAGGTGTATACTGTGTGGTGCTAGTGGGAAAGAAATAGGAAAATTGTTCTAGTTTCCTGCAAATCTTGAAAGGTAAGTTGTTACTTTACAAACTCATTTAATTAGGAAAAATAGAAAAGCTCTGTTAGATGAACCTAGAGATGAACAATGCGATCAAATTGAAGCCTAAATAATAATAATTGAAGAAAATACCTGATGTAATAAAGTTTGCAGGAATTTTTTGTTGTAATTATTTATGTATTTACCTAAGTAAAGGAGGAATGTTACAATAAGAACCTGTACGAGCCCTAACATCTCTATGTTCATTGTTCAGAATCTGAACAATGAACATAGAGATGTTAGGGCTCGTACAGGCATTCAGATGTCTGCAATTTTTTACTTAAAAACGTTAGTAAGAAATATTGTCTTTATTTTTATTCTCTGAATGCAGAATACGGCCACTAGTAAGAAAAATATCTACAAATACGCCTAGGCATACACATGGTGTTGTTGAAGACATGCTTACAAGCATTTCGAAGTACATTTAAAGCTGTCAAAGGTCAACCGTATGTGTTGCACCAATGACACATTACCACAAATAGATAGCATATGACATTTAAATAATGTCTGTAAAAATGATTTAGGTCAAGAATATGGCAGAAGCATTTGGGAATGAAGTTCTCTGGAGGTTCAGTGCGAAATTACAGAATTTGCAATAAGTATTTCAAAAGAGGAGATTGTGTAGATGCTATACAATATAAACTTTAAAAAGCAGCAGTACCATTTGCATGGATTCAAGAACTTTCTACTTCGCCTTCCTCTTCCTAGGTAGAAATATTTCAATATCCAGTATCCGGGCAGTCTCGCCTCAATAGAGGATGAAGGTGGGTACTAGGGTATCAAAAATTATACATATTGATAAAAGATGGCCATGGAATGGAAAACGTTATTTTATGTCAGTCTTTTAAAATAATGCTAATAAAATATCAAGTTCAATGTCATACTGACATTCTAAGACAGGTGGGTTATATTTCATAGCCAACTTTTATCAAAACAATTTTTGACATCTCTGTAACAGCTTCCAAGAATAACATTCGCTGACTACCTGGAGGGCGTCTGCAGCGAGTCGCCTGACACCCTTCCTGAGCAGGCACATTATAGCTCTGTTGTTAGCGTTTTTAAACAACAGAAGTATCCCATCCCTCCGTCAGTTTACGATAAGTTGAGAGTCACTCCGGCGGATATCCGCAAAGTTCTCTGTCGTTTGCCGAGAAATAAAGCTCCTGGCCCGGACAACATTCAGTCCTGAAAAACTTGCCTAAGAAGTCAATTATCCATCTTATGCATATAATTAACGCGGCAATCAGGCTGCAACATTTCCCGAAATCCTGGAAAGCAGCGTGCGTCATACACATCCCTAAACCAGGGAAGGATCTCGCACTGCCTTCGTCATATCGGCCGATCTCTCTGCCGAATACCCTCGAAAAGGTGGCTAAAAGGCTAATCTTGCCGGGGATCAGCATCAACATCCTGCCCCCTGAGCAATTCGGTTTTCGCGGCCGGCATGGCAGTGTCATGTTAGCCGCGAAGATCGCTACCGATGTATATGAAAGCTTCAGTGCGAGACAGTCAGTGGCACTGCTGCTACTAGACATCGAGAAGGCGTTCGACAAGGTGTGGCACGCGGGGTTACTTTACAAACTTTTAGCGAAGCACAACCTTCCGCTCCACATAGTATCCCTGATCGCGTCATACCTTGCCGAGCGCACTTTCGTTACTAGAGTGGAAAAACACACTTCCGCAAGTAGAAGCCTGCTTGCAGGGGTACCACAGGGCACAGTATGGTCGCCGCTGCTGTTCGATCATTTTATTGCAGATATTCCGTCTCATCCCCAAACCAATAAAGCTCTATTTGCCGACGACACGGCAATTTACTTCTCGCATCCTATAGCGGAAGTGGCGAAGTCAAAACTAAGCGAGCACATCAATGCGCTCGTTCCTTATTACGAGAGGTGGAAGATTTCCCTAAATGCGAAAAAGACCGACCTTATTGTAATTACACGCAAACGTAAGGACATTGAGGTTACACCTCTCGTAGTGGGTAACACGCAAATGAATCCAAAAACGCAAGTAAAATAGCTCGGTATCACGCTAGACACTAAACTGAATTTTAGCCGGCAGATCTCGGCAATTGTTAACAAAAATGATGGCATCAAGAAAGGACTAGGCTTGTTGGTAGCGAGCAGGTCTTACCTGAGCCCTGCCAATAAGCTTATCCTCTACAAATCAATTGTAAGGCCAGCACTGCTGCACGCTGCCCCGGTATGGTGCTCGGTGGCTCGTACGCATAAACGTAAACTACAGGTCATACAAAACTGCTACCTGAGGGCGGCGTTCTCCCTGACACGACGTGATCACGTCAGAATTGAAGACCTGCACGCGTGGTCAGGCGTTGAATACGTCGAGGAACACATCGACGGCCTCGCGTGTAGGTTCTTTGAGAACCAAATCAAGGGATCGCCGCTCACTGCTAATATCGCGGACAAGCGCTACGACTCCGAGCGCCCTATCCGACACGGTACCATATGTAAATATGTTCTATATTGTTGTGGAGGATTCACTCTTACCCTGGAATTGATTGCCTTTGGCTCCACAAATGATTAAATTTGGTTTGAATTGTTATAGAGCCACTTCGGCGCAGGCTCAAGGATATAAACTGCACAAGTGCAAGTTTAGTGACCCTAATGAAATATGTACCTATATTTCTTCGATTCGATATCAAGTCGGATATCGTTTTCAAGAAATATAGGTACATATTTCATTAGGGTCACTAAACTTGCAGTTGTGCAGTTTACATCCTTGAGCCTGGGCCGAAGTGGCTCTATAACAATTCAAACCAAATTTAATCATTTGTGGAGCCAAAGGCAATCAATTCCAGGGTACGGTACCATATACCGAGAGCTAACCTTATTCTATAAGCAGCTAAGGCCTCAATAAACCTAATATCTTGTTAACATTAAATATTGCCAAAATCCCAATTATTTTACCTTTTTAAGTTACTAAACCTATATCTTTTGAAAAAAAAACATGAAAACCCAAGGATCAGGAGAGCACGAGCACTTTACCTTCAGGCAAGTGTTAGTCCTGCTGCCTGCCCAGCCAACCACCGTGTTCGGACACGGGGGGCGGGGCTTGCTAAAGGTGCTGCTAGTAGAATATGTATAGTGGATTCGAAAGAATTACCCAAACCATCCAATAAATCAAACGACCAAAATAAAAACAGGCAAGTACGGAAGGAAAACGAGGTGAGAGAAGATAATCAAGAACCAAAATCAAGCACGGCGGAAGGAACTTGGATCACCCAAAAACGTAGAGGTTTCAAGACGAATCGTGCTAGGCAGGATTCTGCATTCAAAAACGAAAGAGGTAGAGCTAATATAAACCGCCCACCACCAATAAAGGGCACAAATAGTACTGATGAGCTGTTACAAGTTGCTCAAAAAATGCAATGGATATTTGTATCACGCCTATCAAGCCGGACGAAATCTGAAAATGTTGTGCAATTCCTAGCCAAACATGGCCTAGACAAGGATGTTATCTGCGAAAAAATGCAAACTAAAAAAGAGAAACAGGTCAGCTCTTTCAAAATTGGAGTGCCCCAAGAAAACAAAGAGAACATTTTGGACCCATCATTGTGGCCAAATGGAGTTAGGCTAAACTTTTTTATGAATCTACAGAGACGTCGACCTTGGGCAAACCGCAATCTTGCGGACCCAGAAAGGTAGACGGGGACAAGTTAGAAGATTCCGCCACCTTCCGGCTGAATATATTTCTCGTGAACATATGCTCTCTGAGGAATAAGATTGGGGAACTGGAGGCTTTTTTTGTGGGAAGAAGTCCTCTGTACAATGTTGTCTGCTTAACCGAACACCATCTAAGAAGTGAAGAGATTCAGAACCTTTACATAGAGGGATACAAAGTTGTGTCGTCTTATGCCAGAACTAGTATGGGACATGGGGGCACAATCATACTAACACGGTCAAGTATCCCCTGTCAGAATGTCGAGATTATTGTAAGTTTGACTGTTGAATTTCATTGTGAACTAGCTGCTATTGAACTTAAAGTTTGTAATGTTTTAATTGTTACTGTTTATAGGGCTCCGGATGGAGATTTTAATATGTTCATTGATACAACTACGAATCTTCTGCAATTCATCCATAATTCGGGCGACCGTTTCAGGTATGTGATCATAAATGGTGATTTCAACATAATTTTTAACAAAAATAACCACAGAAAAAATACTTTGCTGGACTTACTTCGGGGTCACAATCTGCACCAGCAAGTCTTTTGTAACACCAACAAGGTAAATTGCATAGATAATATCTTTATTAACTTTAGGGGCATGCTAGAATTCCACACTAACGTTTTTCGACCCGGCCCTCTCAGACCATCTAGCATTGGACCTGAACGTGGATATTATTACTCTGTTGACACCAACTACATCTGGTGGAAAGTATCAACCAATTACCAGGATGGGAATTTATAGATTGTATTCTGCTTTGGAACAGCAGGATTGGAGTTTTGTTTCATTACA
>MU183770.1:0-21778 GCA_016904865.1 Pissodes strobi
CCATATATAGACGATTTACCTTGAAAAGAACCTTGCAAAACGCTTTAAAAAATTCCGAAGATTCTTGACTAGCTTTCGGTATTTTCAATTTTGCATAGATAAGATAGCTCGTTTAAATGCGCTATTTTGCATAGTATGTTCTTGAAAATATCGTTCGAAATGAGAACGTGAAAAACCTTTTTAATAGGTGTATTATAATGCGTTATGCATCCTAATACCAGATGTGTTTTAGCAAATAAATTAAACTGATGGACATAAATAGTGCATCGGGGAATTTTTTATTCCAAATATCAATGTTTTATTATTACAGACAATATAATGACATAATTAGCGAACTTCGGTGGCGTATTTCGCAACTAAGAATAAGTAAAAAGTTTATATAAATTTGTATCCAAAAACGCATGAGCCGGATATATAGGGAGTTGAAATGATAAAAGAAGAATGGTTCTCCATTTTTTAATCAATTTTTTAAATTTCGCTTTTAAATACGGTCACCTAAGAAGTGTGGAAAGTATCCTTTTTCCGCACGCGATTGCAGATGGCCGAACGACGCGAAGCAATCAAGTACGGAAAAGGCACTTTACACACGTGTTAGGTACAACACTTTTTCTACGAGGGTCCAAAGAGCTGCAATTAAGAAAAAAATTAAATAAAAAAAATCGTTTAACAACTTTAAACCTCCGCTTTTCCGAAACGGTTAGACAAGATGCATTATATAATATGATAAAGGTTATTGTTTTAAAAAATACAGAATTGTAACGTATCTGTCAAATATGGGAGATGATTCTCTTCAAATCTGGCAGGTGAGTTCTCGGCAGACTTTTCTTAATGAATGTGCTGTGGCCAAATTTGGTTGATTTTGTATAGGCAAACTTATTTAATGGAAATTATGTAAATCTGACAGGAAAAATTATTTGTTTCAGTTATTTTAAATTTAATAAAGGTTATTTTGAATGAAATTTGCGTAAGGTAAATTCATTCTTTAAGACTTCAGACACCCCTTCAATGACTTTGTATTCGAAAAATATTCGTATCGGTAGAAAGACGTATTCAAATAGATTCATTAAATCATTAATAACCGAGCTAAAAATGCATATAGATTAATAGCTATATGTTACCGTTCGGTACGGAAATCTTGACAAATTACTCAGAAAGCTCCCTGTCTTTAAAATCATAAAATATTTAGACGAGGAGACAATTTACTATAGTCGTAAAATCAACACTTGGGGTTTTATATTAAATTTTCGAATAGACGGCCCGCATAAAAGTGTCTCATAAAATAAACTAATAGTCATTTGGGCGGTACACGCCACATTTCAAAGGGAGACTGGAGATATATGGGTCTGGCGAAAAAACATTCTGCACGGGGTGAATGATTTTTTCTACCTGATATTACGGGGATGCTTTTCGTTCAAGATCCCATGAGTTTTGGAAGGTTTGTCCGAAAAAATAACACGCCCTGTGCATTGTATAAATAGTATTAGAATTCTTGGTGATGACTATATTATAATTTTAATATGTGATTCAGTATGCCCAACTTTTCTAAATCGATTCAAGCTTTCAGAAAACCGAGAAATCAAAAAAAAAGGTGTGCGCTTAAAACCACACGACAGAAGTGAAAACTACAACAATGCCAAATTAATTAATGAAATACAAGTATTTTTGTTGTATTCCATATTTTGAAGGTACCTCTCACAACCTCGATGTTTAAATTAAAATTTACTCTCTTTTTTATGTTTTGAGAAAATGCGCTTTTACGCACACCCCCCTAGAGGGGGGGGGGACTCACCACTGGCATGCCCACTAAAAAGCTCAGCTATGTTCCGGCCTGTGTTTTAACCCCTAAAGTCTCTACTGCAGGCCGGAGGGGAGAACTTCCGGGATTGGCTCCTTTACAGTTCTGGTCTTCTTATTGAACTTGCCTCGCTGTGATTACTAGATCACGCCTCCCGTTGTTCGTTATCTTCTGGCTTTTGCTGAGATGTTGGGAGAAGCTTGTGTGGTCACACAATTAGACTTCTAGGCCTTCTGTATGTGGATCTATCTGCGTCTTCTTCTAGGGATGTCATCTGGGTTGTAGTCAACTGCTTGCCTCAGTTCTTCATCGGCATGGTTTTTTGCTTTTATGAACACGCGCCTAGCCTTATTGACTATAAAGTTTTCAAGTGATTTCCATCACCATATGTCTGCATGCAGGTCCGCATTTCTTAAGAACCAAGGTGCGCCAGCTGTCATCCTGATTAGCTTGTTTTCTGTTCTTGAAAGCAATTTCATGCTGGATTTCGCTGCGTGTTCCCAAGCTGTAGAGCCATGCATCAGGTGAGGTCACACAGAAGTGGAAATCACTGGCAGTGATTGGTGACTATTTGCCAATCCAATTAAGCTTCTTTACTACTTCCTACGAAGCTGCACGTCACACCATGCGATCAGCATCACTTCGACAAAAAACTCTCTAGGTCAGGGAAAGAGCGGGCGGACGAACTTGTAGAACCATGCATCAGGTGAGGTTTAGCTATCGGCTTTATCATAGTGAGCTTTGTCTTTAGTAACATTGGGCTATCTCCTTTCATCATGGGATTTAGCATAGCCATTGCTCTCTTGATCTTATCTATTGTCGCTTAGATGTGCCTTTTTCATGATGTCAGACCATGTTCCAGGTGCACTCCAAGGTATGTCGACGTTATTTATCCGTATGTGCGGTTCAGCAGCGATTCATCTCTTTTGGAGGAATATGTCTTGCGTTTTGCACTCATTGACCTTGATTTTTCAGTTTGTCATCCAGTCTGTAAGTTCATATGTTGCCTCCTGGAGCACAGTGCGTATCCTCCTCGTGTCGGTATGGGCAAAATATATCATTGTATCGTCAGCATACAATGAAATCTGCTCGTCGTTAAATGATGATATATCGTGGGTGAATATTGAGTACAGGGTGGTACTCCTGCCTCATGTAGCCAAGGCCTGGAGGTTTTGTCTTTAACTTTCACGTGTATTCTTCTGTCTGTTAGGTAGCATTTTGTGATCCGGTCAGAGTAGCCCTCTACTATCATTTTATAGTATAGCCCCTGATGCCATACTCTGTCGAAAGCTCTTTCTACATTTAAAAATATTGCCCCTTTTACTTTGAAATCTTCCATAAAATCGACAAAAACTGTTGGAGTCATATTTCTGTATAATCATTGCCCCAGATTAAACCTCTAAATCTTAAATGGGCAGGGGATCATGTTATACATCATTTTATGAGGCATTCAATTACCTTCTCAATTCTATATCTTATTTTTTAATTTTGGATGAGCTGTTCTCGAAAAATTAAATTAAATTATTTTAAGCTATTAGATGTTGAAAATGCCTATCACGGAACTCTCTACAGTAGTAGAGATATTGCTCAAAATGTTATTTAACATTATTGGGAATTTATGGAGTTATAATATTACCTTCGTGTACAATACGTTACTGCAAGTCTTCAAGAGACTCAGGTTGTGTCGCATAAAATTTATAAAACAGGGACATCTCGGTCACATGCCTGCGGTGTGTCAGACTATCCAGATTTTGGGTCAACTCCGGGTCGCCGCACAGCTCTCTTCTGAATGGAATCCAGCAGCTTTACGGTGTGCTTTGGTGCGACACCCCAGATGTGTGAACAATATTCTAAGCAAGGTCTTATTTGCGCTTTGTAGAGCAAGAGCAACTGCTGCGGTGTATACAGTTATAGCGAAATAGCGCACCAAGCTTCTGGGAGGCTGATTTTGGAATGCTGGCAACGTGGTCATGCCAGGACATATTGCTGTTAACCGAGACACTTAGTAGTCCAATTGACGAGGATGAAGGAATGGTCGATCCTGCCATAATGATGTCAGGGCCCGCCGTATTGGTCCTCTTGGTAAACGTGGCTGCTTGGGTCTTTGCTGCATTGAACTGTACCAAATTTCTGTCGCCCCAAGTTTGAACTTTCTCCAGCTCATGATTAATTGCTGTAATTTGCTCCTGTCTCCGGTGATAAGTCTCAGTCGCTGTTAAAGGATTTTCCGATCTAAATTGGGAGACAAGGGTACTGTCATCTGCAAAACTGTAAACAGGATTATTCGTTTCAGTCAGCAGGTGATTAATATAGATAAAGAACAGAGTTGGTGAAAGTATTGCGCCCTGAGGCACGCCCGCGTTAATGGTGAATGTGTCTGAGATGTTTCCATCAACTACAACGTGCAGAGACCGGTTTTTAAGGAAACTGGCAAGCCAGCCGCAGGGAGAGGCTGGCAGTCTGAAGGACGGCAGTTTGTTGAGCAATCCATCAAACTCTGTCGAATGCCTTCGAAATATCCAACGCAATCGCTCGAAACTCTCCGTAGTTCTCAATTGCCCTACTCCATATATGAGTGACATAGGCCAATATATCTCCTGTCGATCTCTCTTTGCTAAAGCTGTATTGGTTATCGCTAATTATTCTGTTGTTCTCGAGGTACTTGAGTAGTTGCTGATTGACTACACGTTCCATGACTTTGGAGATTATTGGAAGCAAGGCAATTGGGCGATAGTTTGAGGGCGTGGTTTTCTTGCCTTTTTTTGGAATAGGTTGCACTAGAGCGACTTTCCAAGAAGATGGGTAAATCTCTTTTCGGTAAGACAGATAAAAAAGCTTGGAAAAAACGGGTGTTAGTTCTTTGGCGCAGTTCTTTAACACGATGGCAGGTACTCCGTCCGGGTCTGATGCCTTTTGCGTATCTAGTTCTTTAAGGATTTTACGAATATCACTGTGATGAAACTTGACTTCTGTCATGGTAGTGTTGATGTACGGCATGGTGGAGAGAGCCTTGCATCGGGGATATCCAAGGTAGAGTGCGATGCAAACGTTTTGGCGAGCATGGTTGCTTTTTCCTTGGCTGTAGTTGCCGTGGTGCCACGTTCATCTGTCAAAGGCGGCAGAGACGATTTTGTAAAGTTATTACTTACTGTCTTTGCTACCGACCAGAAATTTCTGGAGGCACTGGGGCATTGCCAAAGTTTATTCCTGAACCTTTGATTGTGTTTGTCCTTAGTTTCGTCGATGACACGTTTGCTTCGACAAAATAATTGCGATTTTCAGCGGTCTGATTTTGTTGCCAGTACTTGTAGGCTTGCTGTTTCCTACCAACAGCTCTTTCGCATCTTCGGTCGAACCAAGGCTTTCCTTTTGATGGTAACTTGATGGAATTTGGGATGTATCATTCCATTCCTGAGGCAATTACTTGCGTAAGCTCTTCGCAGCACACTGACTGGTCGTCAGTGCCAAAGCAGACTTCGAGCCAAGGTAGTAGAACTCCCTTAGAACGTCCCAGTTTGCAAAATTTTAATGCCAGATGTTGCAAGGCCATGGTGGATCCTTCTGCAGAAGTGGCAATTCACAAACCGGTGTAATAAGTTTGTGGGCGGAAGTACCTAACGGCGGACCAACTGTAATTGTGTAGTGGTCAGGATTGGTGGTCAGGAAAAGATCCAAAAGGGCGGCGAATTCGCCCCTCTCTGAAATTCGAGTTGGTTCTTCTACAAGTTGAGTAAGCCCGCAGCTGATGGCAAATGCTTCAGCTTCTCTACCTTCGTTGTCGGTCTTGTTGTGAGCCAGTCGGTGTTGTGAGCATTGAAATCTCCCAGAACGATTATTTCTGAATTGGGATGATCGATCTATATCGAGTCAAAAGTGGTAGCTAGTGTTGTAAAAAAGCTTTAGTAGTCTCTATCGCTCGGAGAGCGCTAGAGACAGCATATAAACTTGATTAATCCCTTGGCGGTGAACTTGAGCCACATGACGTTAAGATTGTTCAGTTCGAGTGTTTCCTCGCGGTGATATGAAAGGTGGCTTCGGACAAAAAGGCATATTCCGAGCTTATGACTAAATCGGGTGTGTAAGTCGTAACCAGGGCAGGGGTAGTTTACTGATGTTGTTGTTGTAGAGCATACCTGTGTTTCTGTAAGGGCTAGTATGTGTGGTCTATTCGCTTTTAGATGTTGGTGTACCGAATTTATGTTTGTATTTAGGCCTTTGATGTTGCAGAAATCTATTCTAAATTGGTTCGGTATCTTTGCTGTCTGTGAAACGCGAAATGAAGGGTTCCCAGGGCCTCCCGGCAGCCGGAGAACCGAATGGCCGGGGAGTTTACCTCCGGAATATTTTGATCCTGGAAGCACCATCATGTCCATATATACCTAGTGTGGAACCCGGAACCACCAGCGCGGATGCGGAACGTGATTCGGAAAAAACTTAGCACTTCCCACTTCTGGTGGGGTGGTGTTTCACCGGACGATGCGAGTAGGCGTATGCATCCACCACCTAGTTGTTACAACCTTACGTAAGTAAAATATTTTTCAATTTTCGTTTGAAACTAGGAATATTTCCGGAATAAATCATCAATTTTGTATTGACTTACAGAGCGGTACGAAAGCGATCTTTTGAAAATCTATTTGCGGTGGGCCGGAATAGTGAGAACAGTTTTGCGTCGAATATTTAAACTGTTAACATCCGCCTGAAACGATAATTCCCGAAATAAATATGGAGGAGATTTGTATTTAATAATCTTGTAAATGAAACATGTAAAATGAAGGATACGACGATCGTGCATATTAATCCATCCTCGTTCTTTAAGTTTATAGGAAATTCTCAGTCGACTCCTTATCCCAAAAATAAGACGCATATATCAATTTTGCTATGTCTAAACTGTCTAAGCACGGACCATTACATTCTCACAAGAAAGAAGCAAAGTATCACAAAGTATAATCTTAGTGTCTTTATTTATGGAATATAATATGTTAATACTTTTGCTTTGCTCCATTTATAGTACTGATTATCGTACTCCAACGAGATCTAAATTGTTCCAGATGACTACAATTAAATATCGATGCATGCCTTTGAATAAAAATGTCTTGCACCTAAAATATTTTAAACGGTCGATAAATAGCAGAAATAATACATGGTGGAAGAATGTCCGGTGCCCGCCTAGTTATACTTAGAATTAAAATTATTAACATCTTGCAGTTAAAATGATCTGGATGCCTCAATCGAGTTCCGCAAAAGCAAATATTCGTTTTAATACTCCAATAAATCAGTCACAGGTCTGCGTAATAAGGCATACCTGCTGATCACCTGTCTCTTGCAACCCCGACGTACAAAATATAATTATAACATTTTTCCTGGAACTATGAAACTTGTAATATGTCAAAGCGCCATTTAACGAAGTAGCAGAACGGTTCTAAATACGTTGGCAAATAATCGTCAATTATTTGTTGGCTGGTTAAACTACGCAAACTATATTGTGCAAAGAATGCGGAATAAATCTTAGTTTCCCAAGTGTGGAAAATGCTAATTTCCCTTTTTGGATTAGTCTTAGATTTTGGCAAATGTGGTATACTAATTCAAGTTTTGCTGAAGATTATTGCCTTTCACGTAGAGGCATTGATTGGATCTGTATTTTGACAAATTTTGTTTGGGCGTTGACATTTTTGATTAAAAGAAAAGACATTCAGGGTAATGTCAGAAGAGTTAGACCACATTTTGAAACATTAGGAACGATTTTATTTTTATTTTACAATGAAGAATTTTATGCAAGGGACTTTACAGGACTTTTATACTACAATTTAGCAGTTGAGAAGGATATATAAATTTAAATGCTAATCTATAAGAACATAATCAGAAATATGTTGCACTAACTATTATTACTTGTTTAAAGTCTGTTCAACCGGAGGAATATTGATTGAGAAACCTTTTGGTTCCTAAATGTTTGTCCTTCTGCCAGGTGTAGAAAATTATATACCCAAGAAACAATATGCATTGTTTCTTGAGTACGCAATTAGTGTTTCCACTGCGTGTTGCCAGTAAGCTATAGAATATGGAAAAAGATGATGCTATAGTGTTAACAGCGGCAGTGTTTTTAGTGATATCTTATGTAGCGTTCTAAATGCTACCAAACCAAGAAATATAGTTTCTTCCGTTTTACTGGTAGATTTATGTGGTTGATATTAGCTTTACGTTACATTAGAACTTAACATACCTTTGATCTTGGAATCTATATCTTAAAATTTGAAACATTAACTATTTCATACTATGGAATATCTGGGAACGGGATATCTTTTGGCAATTGACGTGGGGTTGGTTGTCAATGTGATCATTGATGACGAGTGGGCTTCCCTTTTGACTGATGAACGTGTGGGGAGATAAAATACTATTTTCCGAAATAGAAATATTATGGTTATAGTTTTGACCCTAAAGTTCAGTATTTTTAATAATTTATCAAAAGATAAATTAGCAAGCACCCTGCCATTAATATGTTTACGTATTATTGGCAATATCGTCTCATAAAAGTATTTTCTGTAAAGTGAGGTTATCCTTTCAAAAGAGTTCTTCCTTCGCCCGATCTATCGCTAGCCTAGAGAGTTTCTCAAGTTCATTCCTGCCAGTTTGAGACCCCTTTTGTCGCACTGATGTTTATCCACATGGTGTGACGTGCAGCTTCACATGAAGCAGTAAAATACTAATTGAGGCCAGCAGCTAGCTAAGTGGCCGTATGAGTGACGGAATATCCATCAATCACTGCCAGTAAATTTCACCATCCGTATGACTTTCATATAAACAAATTATTGTTGAGTAAACCAATATATACGCTGAACAAAAATCAATATTAAATTGTTTGCTGGAGTAGTGATCCAATCCTGTGCTACAAAGTGGTGTCTGATGTTTTTAGTGCAAAACGTTTTAAAAAAATTACTAGGTCCTTCATTGCAATGATAGTGAGCGACGTCCTGAGAGGGGGAGTCCTACTTATAATAATTTACATAAGCTTAGGCCTTTGATAGATGCTCTAAATAAAAACCCCTTTGATGTACATAAAAGTTCCTCTTCCTTAGTGGTAGACGAATCAGTGATATCTTTCAAGGGAAGAAGTAGCTTTAAGCAATATATGCCTATGAAACCCAAACAAATGAGGCTATAAAGTATGGTCCCTAGCAGACTCCAAAACAGGCTTCGTATGCAAATTCGAGATATGCACTGGAAAAGAAGCAAACCCTACTAATCCTCAGGACTTACTTGGAGAACGTGGGTTCTAAATCTTACGGAAAATTTGCAGGGTCAAAAATGCCTTGTGGCATTTGACATCTTTTTCACATCAGTCCAACTAATGGACAAATTGTACGAGATAATTATTTTCGCTGTGGGAACGGTAAGAAAGGATCGAGCCCATCTTCCAGAGATGATGAAGGCAAATGAGCAACTACAGCGACGTGGAGGTCAGAACCGGTGGCTGTTGTGAAATGGCAAGATAGCAAGCCTGTGACATTTTTAACAACAGCCGTTTCTTCCAGGGATGTTACTACAGTTAACAGGAAAAATACTGCCGAAAAAAAAGAAAAAGGATACCTACTGTCCAAAAGTGGTAGATGTATATAACAAATATATGGGAGCGGTCAATAATTTTGATAAAAAAGAGAGGTATACCATTGCAATACGCTCAATAAAATGGTGGCATAGAAGTTTTTATTTTTTAATTGATTTGGCAATCTTCAATAGTTTAATACTCTTTTAGCTATCAAAAAGAGCCAAATTCGATCAGCTATCTTTAAGAGTTTTACTCGCTCGTCAGCTGGGCTTAGCAGTAGAAAGAAGAGAAGGAGGCCTGTACATTCCTTCCAAATAAGCGTGTGGTGCCTGAGCAAGTAAGACTTGTTTCTGTATGATCGCACTTTCCAGAAAAAGGAACATTCAGAAGATGTCGCATGTGTAACACCAAAGCTAACGGAAAAAGAACCCATGTACATGTTACCAATGTAAATTTCCCATATGTGTCCCTTTTTGTTTCCAAAAACTGCGTACAAAATCAGTAGGTTAATATATACTTTTATGTAGGCTTAGGTACAAAATAAAATGCAAAAAAAAATTATTACATTATTTTAAAATAGGGCAAATATTGGAAGAGCCGGGCGCCGGGCGGTGGGAAGTATAATTCCCACCAATTTTTTTTTATCTTACAAACAAACCTTTTATAATTATTTTTAAAATTATTTGGTTTAGACATAATTTTAATAAATATTTAGAAAACGCCCATTCTAAAGACGTAAAGTACTACATTTTTTTTAAATGAAGAGTGAAGGCTGTGTGCATGTACGAAACATAGTAATGAAACAATCTTTGTATATCATGCAAAAATTTTAATCCAAAAGGGACCTCTATAAAGAGCGTAACAAAGCGCTTTCGGCCGTAGCCATCATCAATGTTACCTGAAAGTAAGTAAAAGAACACCCTGTCAGTGAAGAGTCAAAGAGTGTTGTCGAGTTGGGACAATGGTTATCTTTGGTAAAAAATTTTGATAAGTTGAACACATAGTTGCCTTAACACTCAGGTCAACCTTAACAGATCCTATATTCCGTTACACAGAAGGCTTCTCGACTGAATTCAATTTTCTCTCATACATTTGGAGGTCAGGAGAGTCGCTTGATCAAGCTTTTTCAACTTCATACAACTTCTCTTATTTTTACTACATTAATGTAATTTAATTTAATTTTATTTTTAATTTTTGGAGTTGAGTTAGCCTAGGCTAATATCATCTTTCTTTCTCTTCTTTCTCTATCCTATCGAGTTGAGCCAGCTTAGGCTGATTTCATCTACTTCCTTCCCTTTTCTTTTCCAATGTTGATTTAGCTCAGGCTAACTTCATTCCTTCTTAAGTTAGTCCTCTATGAGTTGAGTTAGCTCAGGCTTTTGTCATCTCATTTCTTTTCTTTTCTATCCGTCGATTGAGCTAGCTTCGGCTAACCTCATCTCTAAGTTAGTCCTCTATTTTCGCTTGATCAAGTACTTTCTTCCTTCCAAACCAACTTTTGAGCCACCACTTAGGTAGTCAGCCGAATTTTCAAATATTTCAGCACTTATTACATATTGGGGCGTTTGGTTGGTCTCATCTGGCATAGTAGCAACTTCTTTGTACTTTAGGCAGGGCCGTTCTTAGGGGTGTGCAGGTTGTGCGTGCACAAATGCGGCCGATTGGGGGGGCGGCCGAGACAGCCAAGCGCGTAATTTTTTTTTATAATTAAAAGAAAATAAGCAAATCCGAAATCTTATTTTATTTCTTTATAGAAACAATCTTTAAAAAACCTTTATTCTATCGCGGATGGGAAACTGTAATATAATCGATTCAAAACTCGTTGTCAAAGTAACAGTTTTTACCCGCTCAGACCGAGAATATCAACCGCAGAGAAGCGACAAAACCCGTCGGCACCTTTGAAGTTGGAGAGCCAAGTTCAATTTGTCATATGTGACAGATGGCCGGTTTAATACACTGAGATAAAAGTAATGAAAGGAAAAGAAATGCTATACACTGATAAAACATGTGATTAATTACATGTTTATTATTTACATTATTAGAAATGTATTATGAATAGTAGTTATCTTTTAGGATTTAATGGTTTAACTAATATTTTACTGACTTGTTGCGTTCTAACCTTTTTGAAGTGAATACTTCTTTGGTTTCATGAGAGTGATTTTTCAAGGTCGCATCACGAGATGGTTTATGTTTTCGTCTCGGGTTACGAAATTTTCGTATCGTTGATTGGACGACTAACCCAAACTAACCTAAATCTAAATCTATTAAAATTGTTTATAGCGTATCGGATCCGGCTCAAATAAGTGAAATAAGTTGAGACTAAGTGAAACTAACCCAAAGTTGATTCGACGACTAACCCGAACTAACCAAATCTCTTCAAATTGATTATAACGTATCGGAACCGGTTCAAATGATTAAAATAAGTTGAGACTAATTGAAACTAACCGAAAGTTGATTCGACGACTAACCCAAACTAACCAACTCTATTAAAATTGATTATTGCGTGCCGGAACCGCTTCAAATTACTAAAATAAGTTGAGAATAAGTGAAACTAACCGAAAGTTGATTGGACCACTAACCCAAACTAACCAAATCTATCAAAATTGATTATAACGTATCGGAACCGGTTCAAATAACTAAAATAAATTGAGACTAGGTGAAACTAACCGAAAGTTGATTGGACGACTAACCCAAACTAACCAAATTTATTAAAATGGATTATGACGCATCGGAACCGGTCCGGATGTAAAAAGTCAATCAGTTACACGTACTATTAACATATGTCAAAAGAAATAAATAATATCGTGTTCATTTATAACATTTTTTCATTGTTTTCATATATCAAGCTAAAATATGGTTGTTATCATGTAAAATATAGCGTAATACTATACAATTGAAAAGACAAAGAAATATTGGTTAATCATATTCACATTTACACAAACATTTAGCATAAAACAATGGGTTAATTTAAGAAGATCGTCATAATAATATAATTTTAATGAATAATTAGACATATTAATTTAAAAAAATGGCATATGTCAAATGACGACAAGTAGTGGTAAAAAAATAAAAACTTATGTAACAGCTCTCACTGTCATATTAATCCATAATATGTAACATAAAATTATCTACATTTTTTAATGATTAATAATATATGTCAAAATATAATACTTAAATATGTGAAAATGTTAACAATGTATTTTGACATATGCCAGATTAATATAAACGCATTTGACAGTTGTAACTGTCAAATGTGACAGTTGTACGTGTCATATTTTATTTTCAAACTATAAAGCATCGAAAAATACAAATGTTTTGTTAAGCAATTTTTTCGATATCCGTTATATTAAGGGAAATATTGACGAATCTATTCATCTGTCACATTTGACATTTTCTTAAAACGTTTGATTGACAGAATCGTACATAGTCGTATTTTAATAAGGAATTAATTTACAATATTTTAACATACATTTTGACATATTACAATGACATTACAACGATATATTCATCATGACATATTCCGATATACATAATTATTTGTTTCCTTTGACATATGTTAATAGTACGTGTAACTGATTGACTTTTTACATCCGGACCGGTTCCGATACGTTATAATCAATTTTAATAGATTTGCTTAGTTTGGGCTAGTCGTCCTATCAACATTCGGTTAGTTTCACTTAGTCTCAACTTATTTTAGTCATTTGAACCGGTTCCGATACGTTATGATCAATTTTGATAGATTTGATTAGTTTGGGTTAGTAGTCCAATCAACTTTCGGTTAGTTTCACTTATTCTTAACTTATTTTAGTTATTTGAAGCGGTTCCGATACGTTAAAATCAATTTTAATAGATTTGGTTAGTTTAGGTTAGTCACCGATTCAACTTTCGGTTAGTTTCACTTAGTCTCAACTTATTTTATTCATTTATAATTATTATTTGGTTAGTTTGGGTTAGTCGTGGAATCAACTTTCGGTTAGTTTCACTTAGTCTCAACTTATTTTAGTCATTTATTGAACCGGTTCCGATACGTTATAATCAATTTTAATATCCGGGGAGGTGGGGTATAATTCCCACCCCCACTGATGACCCCGTGATACGGGGTCATCACTCGTCATATTTTCGATCCGAGGCTCCGTTGCAGAGATCGGTAAAACATGTTTTTCCCCCGAAATCCCCCGTTAAATTAGAGCTCCTCCACCCATATGGTCCCCCATGAGGCGCACCTACCATAAAAATTTCGACCCCATAGCTCTTCCCATTCTACCGAAATGAATTATTTTAGTTTCTTTCTTCTCACCCCTCTCGTGGCCGAACGGGTGGGGGGGGGGGCAGTTTTCATCCAGGATCGTCATTTTACCCCGGCTACATGTCCTAAAAAGTTCAGCCCTCTAGCTATACTGGAACATGCTTAATTAAAGGGGCGTTTCACTTTGCAAAGCGTTTAATTTTTTCTGACTTTACCCTCGTTTAAGAAGTCACTTCAATAATAAACAAAAGGAAACGCGTTCACGCAAAAATTTTGTCGTCGACGACTGTACTAAACAAATCTCGTACTAAACTAAACTGACAAGCACGTGGAGATGACAGTTAGCCGGTTTACCTCCCACTCCAAATTTTTGGGCGGGATTTAAGTTGTCGCTTCTCTGCGGTTGTTATTCTCGGGCTCAGATGTCAATTTTAACCACTCATACATATGTCATATATTTTCAGACACTCAACATTTTTCATCTTTGAAAGGTCATCTGTATATTCTTGTTCTTACTTTAGGCGTGATTTTTGCGGCAATAAACTGTTCACCGCAACTGCAGCTCCAATTCTGACATCTTCTGGCAAAGCATCTTCTTCACGCTATTCTTTTTGTATGTTAAAATTGCACGTTTTTTAGAATAATTTCGAATTTTGTTAATAGCGCTAAAAGTCAAAACAAGTTGCGTTGCTATGAACAAAATTCATAACAACCGTTAACCGTACAGCGATTACACCAATTTGACTCCCAATATTAATTAATCAAACTTGTTGAAAATTGCTTTCAACAAAAATTAGAATTTTAAATATTAGGCGTTTCATTTATCAATAAGAGATCGATTTACAGTTTAAGTTCCCAGGCCAAAAAACTGCTTAGCTTTTTATTTTGATTAAAGCAATAACAAACTAATATTTTTATCGCGCTGTCGTGGCCTGAAAAGATTGCATCATCCATATGAAAGAGAAGCGTGTGATTTTTTCCTAATTCAATTCGTATAGAACCATCGATAAGATGGCTTCGAAAAGGTCGTAAGCTCGATCGTAAAATTAAAAGGCAAAATAGTTAAAGATTATAGAAGTTCAATTCGATAACTAAGTACATATAAAATTTAGTCAGATTCGTTAATGTAAAAAGTTGTCGTCGTCAAAGCCAGTAAAATTCGTCAAAGTTAAAAACAGCAAGTAATTCGTTCTACTTCTCGCAGCTTCTTTACTTTAGTTAAAAAAAAAAACCATTTTCTTCAGTTGTTGGTTGTTTTGTGGATAAATGTATATACTGTGTGGTTCAATATACTGTTAATCAAATCAAAAACGTTCGTCGCAGTGACTTTTATTTTTGTCGTACAGCCACTTATTAAAACATTACTCTTTATGTACCCGTAAAACGTACAAAACTGCTTCCTTTTTATCAATATTTAATACATATTTCAGCTCAGGAATAAAATTGAATATTATACACGATGCGACGGTAAAAAGGCTTTAACCTGTTCATGGAATTAACCAACATTTTCCACTCAAAGCCTGTGAGTTAGACACAGGTAAAGCATATTTGTACCAAAAAATAAGCATCATGGCGGGCCGACTTGCAATGGTTTATTTTTATTATTTAATTAAAAAAAAATTGAAATAAAGAAAAAGTTGCACGGCCGCAAAGAGTGACGGAACAGTCAGCAACGCAACAACATCCAAAATAGAATTTGATGTGTTTAAGAGTAGTAATATTTTTACGATTTCGATATTTTAGATCAAGAGTTACTATTTCCTTGGTGGTTTAGTTTACTGCAAAAGGTAAGAAATTTCCATTATTAGATATAATTTGATACAATTAAAAATATAGGGTAGGTACACCGGACATATGTACTTCTTTACCGTTTTAAATGAATTATTTTTGTACTTTTTGATTTTTTTCTTAATTGTTGCTTTGACTATCAGATTTCCGTACTTTTTGATTTTTCCTTAATTTGGCTTTGACTTTCAGATGTCCGAATCCGATAGAAAGACAAAACGATTTTCAGGATCATAATACAGGAAAAGAAAATTAGGAAAAGAAGCCAACAAAAGAAAATTAAGCGGATCTTTGCAAACCTACTTAAAAATTAAACCAGACGCATCAACGTCATCATCTTCGCAGACGAAGAGTCAGAGTGGTGATATTCCAAAAATTTCGGAGAAGCAGACCAGTGTGAGTGAACCTGCAGATTGTAGTGTGAGTAAACCAGCAGATCTTGATTTACAACCGTGTAAAAAAAGATCGGAAACTGTTGTTGAAACTTACGATTTTGATGTTAATGATCCGTTCACTTGGCCTGGCATTATAAAAAATCAAATAATTGAATTATTAGTTCAAAATGACCCCCAGCAAATAGAAAAACAATATCCTGCTGATGAGACTGGTAGAAAATTTTCTAAGAAATATTTTTCTAGAATATACTTATTTTACATACTTTTTTTTCCATAAGTGCTTAAGTAAAATGCAGAAATTTTGTTATATTTGCGTTTTGCTGCTTAGTTTCAATTATTTTTAGCACAAAGGCGGCCAAGTGGCTAAGAACTAGTGATGGGCTTATTCGAATGAAAAATAACCTGTTATCCGGTTATTAAAATAACCTGTATTATTCGGTTTTCATTCCACAAGTATTCGAATGAAAAATAACCTGAACCTCATACGTACGAATTCAAATACGAACTACGAAGGAACAAGCCCGACGTATAACGACAAGTTTCGGTGTCGCGTCGATCCGTCGAATGATCAACGAGCAAGAAGCGGTTTTAATTTAGTTATGTCACAGCTTATACCGTACCGAATCAGTTATTGAACTCTACGTCGGCTCCTTTGATGTCGATGAAGCCAGATTTGACTTTTTCATGCTTTCCTCATTTTTCGCGCATGCCCTTCATACATTATAAATGTTAGGTTTTAATGGCCAGCTGGAGCTCAACAGAGACGGACTGGGTTTAATTTAGTTTACATTTTTAGTAAATTAAATTAAACATGATACGTAAGTGAAATTGATAAAAAAGGGTAAACGAGATCGAGAATGATCAGTCATTTATACATAACCATGAATATGGTGTTTATAAGTGTAAAAAAATATATAAATATTTTGATATGTACATAGAATATCAATTTTTCTACAGCCGCGTGCAAAATAACTAATTACAAAATCGACGAATGCCGTGGATCCTTATTTTGCGCTCTAGCGCGAACATCGAAAAGAAAAATCTCACTTTTTCCGTCGAGTGTGCTATGAATGGTCATGGAAACCGAAGATAAATAAATGACAGTCGTGCTTTTGTTACAGTTTGTTGCTGGCAATCCTGTTCTAGCTCGAAGCCCGAATATAATATGTCAAAACTGATAGTCATTTGCAAATTTCAGAATAAGTATAGAGAAAAATGTGGATTTAATTTTAAAAAATGCGGCTGTAGAAAAAGTTCTGTGTGTTTTTCGAGCGCAAAGTAAGATTGCCGTTTTCGAAAGATTACTACGAGCAGAAATTTTATCAAAAATGTGATCGTGTCAAACGGCCTTAATAAATTGATATTTCGTCACTCGAAGCCATTTAAGTATATAGTTGTAGGTATGTGCAATGTCAATGTTCACTACTTATTTCTAATGAAATTTACATACAACCTTTGTAATATTAGTGTGACGGTTCTAAATTGGTTGCCTTTATTATGGGATGCTAAGAGGCTAGACAAAACTACAATTTATGTCTCAAGTTTAAAAAGATAAACTTCCTGCAGAAGGGAGCCAAACAATTATCGACGAAGAATATTAATTTATCATGCAATGTGATATGAATGAACTATACTTTAATCTCAATACCTAATCTAAACATCTACTTACAACCTTTCATTTTTCGGAAAACTAAAATATCCTGAAGCTGGATTGACTTTCTTGTACCTTTTGCAGACAAAACAACGTACGACCATGGTTAATATTGAATACACTTTAATGATTAAATGTCCAAAAAGTTAACACACTTAAATAAATCACCGAACAATCGAGCACAAATAATAACACGAAAACAATCCAATCTAAGAACGTAACCTGCTGGTTCTTGTCAAAAAATCGAGAGTCCAACGCTGTGCGGTGTGTTCAGTTTCCGACTCAACCTCCGTTTATGTCTCTTCGATTCGGCAAACTGTCGTAATAGAAAAAGATAACACTACATTGGACACCAGACCGGTACTGTTATTCATAAATAAACGAAGTCGCCCTCATATAATTCGGCTCGTTGCAGACGCCAAGAATATGAGGAAAATGCTCCTATTGGTTGGATTTTATTGCTTCAAAACACGTGGAGAGTTAAATAACTGATTCGGTACGGTATAAGCTGTGGTTATGTTATGAAGCAAGTTTCGATGTTTTAGCTCGAATAAAAGATGAGTTTTTAAATTTCAAATGTACCGGTAGGATGTGGAATTGTGGAAGCCGAACTTGGGGGGTTGAAAAATAGCGAATATTAAGTTAAGATTAAGACTAGATACTTTGTATCTGTATATTATAATTTTTTTTATTAGTATTAACGGTTTACTATATAGTATGTAGATTTAATATTAATTAGGAATATCTAATCTTAATATTTGCATAAACATTTGTCATGTTTGTTTAGTTTTTAGGTTATAGATTGGAATTTGGAATGTAGGAGCAATAGAGCAATACATAAGTCGTATATAACTATAACAATATATGTACTATTAATTATTAATATAATTATAGTACTATAAATACATCGCCAGAGAGAAAGACTTTTTTGCAAAGTAAATTTTTAATAATTATGTTCATTACATGTAATCAACACATCCAAGGATCATATTTTGGAGTTTAAGTATTTTTGATTTAAAAACATAAAATCCTATTTATTTTATTTTATTCAATAATATTGCGTAATCAAATATTATTCTATTACTATTTTGTAACAAGCAAATTTTGGAGAGGCGACGTTCAAATAGGCGAGGACGTGACAACCCTGGAAGGCGAATCTAATCATGGTGTTATATAATAGGGAGTATATAGGTAGGTTAGAAATAAGGCGTAGATATAGTTATTGTATGAATAGCAGAGTCGACTCATGGCGTTATGTAATTATGATGACTATACTGGCGAAGTTTTAAGGTGTAAGGCGGAAATAAGAGTGTCTGTAATAATATTGGCGAAATAAAACGTGTTACTAAAAACTTATCGTTTACAGATCAGAAGTCGGGATAACCTACGTATTGTGTTATTTGTTGTGAAGAACGGTGAAATACGCGATTTCGGCGAGTTAAATCGCAGTGGCAACTTCTTCTTTTTTGTGAATGGCGATATCACAAAAACTCATAACAAAAGGCGGGCGTTTGTTGCTATCCTTGACAGTGGATTGACATTTGGCGATTTTTCAGATATTGACGATAATAATAAACAAGTGTGTGCTAATTACTTAGTGATTATTGTAAAAATTGTGGCGTATTTCAACTGTGTTTATTGGCATTGGTGTTTAAAAGGCGTTTTTCAAGTGATTGCCTATGGAGGAAGGCAGAAGTGACGAGTTAGAGCTCCATTACGAGTTTGAACTGAGCGACGGTCACCACGGCGAAGGCGATTCGGCGATGGAAGACGAAACAGTCTCCATGGTACAGCTGTTGAAAGGCGGTTTGGCAACTAGTATCCAGTAGATTGTGGCGGCCGAAATGGCAAGGGCGGCGAAGCAAAAGGCGGCCGAAATGGTAAAGGCGACGAAACAAAGGGCGGCCGTTGGTACTGGCGGTACCAAGGGCAACAAGAAGGGCGAAAAATCAGGTGAGCGCGTTCCTCAGGCGGTAGTAGAGCATGTTTGTAGCGATAAGGCGGACTCCGTTTGCAGTTTGGGCTGTATGGGGTCAAGGGCAAGGGCAGGCGGCGACATTCTTGACCCTTTCGATCCTGACAGTCAGGACTGTAACGTAGTCAGGCGGTTGAGCAAAGTTGATCAGTTGGGCGATATTCATGAATGGTCGAACTATGAGAGAGCGTATTTTATGCAGGCGAAATTGCAAGGCGCAGCAAGGGGCTGGTTTAATCGGCTTGATGAATATGACCTCTCATGGGAAGACTGGAAGGCAGCTCTTAAGAAGGCGTTTCCTAGAGTGCACGACTTTGCTCAGCTGCTCAAGGAGATGATAGCGAGGGTTAAATTGGACGGCGAAACCATGACCCATTATTATCATGATAAAATGGCGTTGATCGAAAGGTGTGGGCTTTCAGGCACAAAGGCGCTTTCGTGTCTGATTGACGGTCTACCTCTCGATCTACAGGCGAATGCGAGGGCGTTTGGTTGCTCTTCCCCTGGCGACTTGTATACTGGCTTTCTTTCCTCTTTTAACAGATATCGGCGTCCATCAACCGATATTGTGGAATTGGAGGGGCAAGGAAGTCCAGGATCATGCGCAGGCGACGAAGACTTTGCGGTCTTCTGAGGCGATTCTCAAATTGAGAGAGGCGTTTGGCGAATTTTGTGTATCCAAGGCGTACTATTTCCAACTGCTGGCGCGGGCTGGTGTTTACGAGCAAGGCGTTTGCTGACTTTTTGGCGAGGCGAGGTGTAAAACACCGAGGGCGAAAGGTTAGGTTGAAAGGTGCATGCAAGTGAGTCTGACTGGAGAGGTGCAAAGGGCAAATGGTGAGGTTGAAAGGTGCATGCGAGTGAATTTAACTGGTGAGCTGCAAATGGCGAATGCTCTGTTGGCGAAAGGCGAGAGCTATGGCGATCTAAGGTCCAAACTTCTTATTGAGATAGCAAAAGGCGAGTGAAAATCTGACAAAGGCGTAATATAAAGGTGATATTCGATAAAAGGCGTATGGTTGCAACCGCAGGCGAAACCCTTAGTGTAGGCGATTTGGTGTTATGGCGAATACACAGATCGATAAGATCTGGTTGATTTACTGGCGAGTTAAATTAATGAGGGCATTAATTGTTGCAGGATGGCCGAATGTAACAAGCAAATTTTGGAGAGGCGACGTTCAAATAGGCGAGGACGTGACAATCCTGGAAGGCGAATCTAGTCATGGTGTTATATAATAGGGAGTATATAGATAGATTAGAAATAAGGCGTAGATATAGTTATTGTATGAATAGCAGAGTCGACTCATGGCGTTATGTAATTATGATGACTATACTGGCGAAGTTTTAAGGTGTAAGGCGGAAATAAGAGTGTCTGTAATAATATTGGCGAAATAAAACGTGTTACTAAAAATTAATCGTTTACAATTTATTAAGCCATACTTAATAAGACAATAGACAATTACAGGTACGAGTTACGTTACGAATACGATGCCGATGATGCTGAATCTCCTTCCTAACCGGCTGGGATCGCTAACCTGAATTTATTCGAATGATTATTCAAATAATCATTCGGTTATTAATATTATTTGAATACAGATAATTCGGTTATCAAAATAATCCGGTTATGCCCATCACTACTAAGAACGGCCCTGACTTTAGGTTAACTTTGTATTATTACGTTAACTTTTCTAATTTTATCTCTCAACTTATTACTTGTCTTCAAGAAATTTTAAAATTTAAAATTACCGCTTTTTTCGGCGCTTAAACGTGGCTGTCAACAGTGACACATTTGATGTGTCATCCACAAGGCGTGGGTCTTGGTACCATGCTTTCATTTTAATTTGTTTCAAATTAATGATTTTAATCTAAATTATGTGAACCATTTCTCAATAATGTGACAATTTGTGAAATTTAATTGTGACCACTGTCGATTTGTGTTATTTGTTTGCTTCCATGGATATGCCCTTTGTCCACTGACAAGTGAGTAATAATTTGATTTAATTATTTATTTTAGTTCGCAGATTAATTATTGGATTGAGAATTATCGTATTGTTTTGCGGAGTATCAGGAGCGCACAATATAATTGAGTACGGCCAAAGATGGCAAAAGAAAAACAAATACGTGTGAACCGGGTCGTGTGTAAATGCACATTTCGGAAGACACATCTAGAAATATTGCGGCAGCTGCGTGCCGAGACAGGCGGGCTGCTTCCGTTTCGATGATTTACTCGCCGAAGCACATGTGTGTGTCTTTTCTGGACAGCAGATTTGCATCCCCTTATTACATCATTATAGGTGGGTGCTTCGGTTTATTCTTGGCGGCGTTAATTCAAACATAAAAAATACATACATCTCTCTATAAATATCGTAAGTAGAGCGTGCTACCAACAAG
>MU183770.1:26778-42080 GCA_016904865.1 Pissodes strobi
ACCTACCCGGTAAGTACCTACGGGGAATATGAATTGAGCTCGGTTCGATATCAGTGTTAAGGCGAAAAATTAAAGTTGCGAATAGCAATTATGGGAAACAAATTACTCAAAATCAAAATGAAATACAACGAAAATATATACCATAAAGAAATCAAATTACCTACAGTCGTTTAACAGTAAATTCAATAATCAAAATGAAATACGTTGTATAATATATACGATAAAGAAAGCAAACGACCTACAGTCGTTTGAGAGTAAATGCATTAACCAAAAAGATAAATTACGATAATAGTGATAATAAGAAATTATTAATAAGGAAAAAGTATGGGTCCTGCTTGTATCCAGTAGATTTGCTGACATTGGCGTTTCCTGTGAAGCTACGTTTCCACCATGTATACTATAAAACTATAAACTTTTTATTTTTAAGCGTTTATATACAATTTCATATTCAATTACTGCAAAGCTTAAATAGTTTTAACATCTAAATATAATATATTATATATTTGTATAAACCAAACCATAATTTCCTGGGAGTGCAATTAAATAGGCCTTAAATATGTAAAACAAATCTTGTGTGCCACTATACTCCCCAGATCCATCAGATGGGCATTTCAGAGATGCAGGCGCATGGCAGGCAGGAGCAGTAGGGGGCTACGCCTTTTTTCTTTGTTTCATATGCAATAAAAAGTATTTAAAAAGATAATTGTTTTATATTTATTTTTTTATTTATGTATAAGTTTAAAATTTTGGTTAGAAAGTTGGAATTTTCGAGTTTATTTTAAATTTAATTTTACCTGTTGATAAGACTTTAATGCTTATAGGAAGTTTATTAAAAGGTACAGGTATAGTATGTAATAAATCTTTGACATATTGAACTTTGCATATATGGCACAGGCAGGTTTCTCTGGATATTAGATCTATTAGTATAAAATAAATTAATTTGAGTTTTATTATTTTTAATTATATAGTTTATTGCACAGTGTAGGGGGAGTGCGGGACAGTTGAACCAGATTTCACTGAAAGAAATATTTTACCTTTAATTTTGAGTTAAGTCAAGAGCTGTGGACGTTTATAAAAAGCTGTGGCATTTTTAATTCAAATGATGGTTTTGTCTGCGTCCTAAGTTGTAGGGTTAACTTTTTACAAGAAAAAGTAGGACAAGGTGTTTTTGGATCAAGTCTCCCCAACCATTGGGAGACATGAACCGGTTAGTGAGGAGACTTGACCATATACGATTCGAGTACTTAAAAATATTTCTTTTAATAATTTGTGAGTATAAGCTTTTAAGTTGTAGTTCAGTAAACAGCTAACAATAAAAAAAAACATTTTATTAATAATTTTAAAGTTTATTATCACAAACGAATTTTTTTTTTAATTGACATAACGAAATAAGAAAATAATTCGGTAGAAACAAACTTAAACATAACAGATAATTTTTTTTTTCTATCTGGTGTTTCAAGTACAGTTTGGACAAATGAAATCTTCAATGTCTTTCTTTGACAGCCCAACGCAATCATCATGCACATATCTTTTGCATACTGTTCAAGTCTCCCACTCGGTAACGTCTCAAGTCTCCCTCCCAGTATCCGCCATTATTTTTCGTACTTTTAAAATACTTATAAATTTATCTTGCATACTTTGCTTACAGAACTTTAACTGCACTAAAGACTAAAGATAACTACCTGAATATCAAATTGATCACTTACCTTATGTACAGTTAGTCGAAGTAAACATAAAATATCAGGATCTTACTTTTTTATAGTGAAACATAGAAACTTGTCTAACTTCCTTGCTTGACTGACGATCGCTAAGATGCTTTGTGGGTATACCGGCCACACGAAAGGTCAACGTTTAGAGTCGGTAGCTTTCGGTTGGCGCGAAACATAAATCAAATATGGCGAGTATTTCAAGTCTCCTCTATGGTCAACCCTCCCGCACTCCCCCTATAGATATCTAAAGGTTTCTTTTATATATAATTTTTAATATAAAATTTTGACATACCTAGTAATATTTTTTTAAATGTGTTACTGTACGTTACCCCATGCAATAATATAATATCTCAAATTAAATTCGACGGAAAGATAGAGAATAGTAAGCATCTTTTTATTAAGAATATCTCTAACTGAACTACTTAACTAAGATTTATAAAATATTTTTATACTTTTTTTATTGAGAAACGCTATGTGATCATCCCACCTGAGATATTGATCCAAGAAATCTCCCAAATATTTTAATTTATAACCTTTACCACTACGGAACAGTTTCAGTTTAAATTGGTTTTTATAGGCTGATCAACTGAAGAAGCACTAAAAGACATAAATTCGGTTTTGTTATGGTTAAGAGCCAACAGACTAGAATAAGGCCAACCATGTATCGTACTGACCGAGAAGAACAACCGTAGAGAAGTGAAAAAAGCCGTCGGCCCCTTTGAAGTTGGAGAGTCAAGTTCAATTTGCCGTATACGACAGACGACTGGTTTAATACACTGAGAGAAATGTCATGAAGGCAAAAGAAGTGCTATGCACCGATAAAACATGTATTTAATTTAAAGTTTATTACAAATATTTAGAAATGTATTATGATTAGTTACTTTTTAGGATTTGACGGTTTAACCTTTTTTTAAATCTTATTTTGCTTCAGCTATTTGAAATATCGCAATATGAAAGAATTAAAAACGCCAAAAGTTATGAAGTCAGCCGAAAAATCTCCATAGGGTTTACCGTATATTATGTTGTCCAAAAAATATTTCATACACCATAATTTGGTATAAAGTTGGAGACTTTCCCTGGAAGACACATAGTGATTTGTATGGATACTTTTTAAGTTACTGTATATTATGTTAAATTATGGAATCCTAACGAATTAATTGTTTTGGAATTAATATTTGAAGTGGTTGTTTTTTTTTTTTTGGTAAAAATGATAAATAAAACACTTTTTCTAATAATACTTATACATATTATATTAAAAATTACATTTTTCCTAAAAAAAATATTACATTTAAAGATGACACAACCTTAAAAGAAGGCAGTTTATAAATTATTAATGCGATAACATATTTAACTTCCCAATTTTTTTCTTACCTTTTTGCTTTATATAGTATAGATTTAATTTAATTGAATTTTTTTAATATTTCGAGTCTGATAAACAATTTTGGAACAAAGACTTTTGGAAATTGAGGACATGGATGTTCAAAACACTCTTTGCTCAGTAGACTATACAATTTATTACGTTGGGGTTTCGAACCTTCGGCAACATACACTAAAACAGAGTTTTATTCATAATACCAAAGTTTACATATTTTTAATTCTGTAAACTTTGACAATACCGAAAAAGAATTTTTGAAGTAGCTGTCTTTCCGATAACTATAATCCGGAAGACGAATTGCAGCTTGCGATTTTGATTCTTGATGATCAATCATTTTTTAGGTGTGTTTATGGGTTAGCATTGCTATGCATATAATTTTGGCAAAAGAGGTTTTTAAATGCTCTTTGGAATTGAATTGGTGTGGGGTTGATTTTAATCTCACTTTTGCTTACAACTTATAAATAAATAAAACCCTACCAACATTTTTCAGAACTAAAATAACGAAAACGTAAAACGATTGAAAACAAAAATTGCATATCGCCAAACGTATCTAAAGGCTTGAAAATTTATAATGCGCATACTCTTAAGCGTTATGGACCGCCAAAATTACATAAGGACGGAATACCACTGCGACCAATAGCACAAGAATAATAAATAACCAGAATCCAATGTTTCCTTGATGCTACGCCTAGGCTGCTGTGACCTCGAATGGCTCGTTCCGCCGAAATTCCGCCGAAACTCACCAGTGCCAGTGTAGGCGCTACGGCTGTAAGTAGTAAACGGATCGTCTAAAATACGGTAAAATTTTAGCTGTTGGAAATGCGAGGTTATAATTTTAATACATTTTCCCTTGTTGAGTGTTTCGTGTTTTAATGGTCTTTTGGACGAGTTAACTTATATTATACACTAAAATCGATTAATAGAGAACCAAAAGCCATAAGTTAATAATTTGGCGAAATAAATATATTGGTTGGATAATAAGTAGTTTTATTTATTAGCATCTTTAATATCTTAGGAATGATTAAATCGCTGAAAACGTCAGTATAAACAACTAACCGAAAGTTGATTGGACAACTAACCAAAACTAACCAAATCTATTAAATGTATTATAACGTATCGTAACCGGGTCAAATGACTAAAATAAGTTGAAACTAGGTGAAACTAACCGTAAGTTGATTCAACGACTAACCAAAACTAAACTAATATATTAAAATTTATTATAACGCATCGTAACCGGTTCAAATTATTAAAATAAGTTGATACTAAGTACCATACTTGAACAACTAACCAAAACTAACCAAATCTATGAAAAGATTTATTATAATATATCGGAACCAGTTCAAATGACTAAAATAAGTTGACACTAAGTGGAACTACCCAAAAGTTGATTGGACGACTAACCAAAACTAACCAAATCTATTAAAATTGATTATAACGTATCGGAACCGGTTCAAATGACTAAGGAAAATAAATAGATACTAAGTAACACACTTTGACGACTAATCAAAACGAACCAAATTTATTAAAATTTATCATAACGTATCGTAGCCGGTTCAAATGACTAAAATAAGTTGATACTAAGTAAAACTACCCGAAAGTTGTTTGAAATACTAACCAAAACTAGCCAAATCTAATAAAATTTATTATAACGTATCGTAACCATACTGTGATACTCGTGATTTTTCTATTTGTAAATATGAATACCTATCTTTATATGTTCTATATTAATAGATAATTTTGCATGTTAGTGAAATATCTGGCAGCGTTAATATAGCGGAGTATTTTGATATGATAGGATTCAACAGAACATTATTATTTGGAATGGTTATCAAATTAAAACTAAAGCCCATATGCTGAAAACTCATCAAAACGGACATCTGTGAATTTCAAAAACACTGATGGTTTGGAGAAATTCTTAAATAAACGGGACTAATTTCTCGCATATTGGAATTAAAAAACAAAGTTGGAACATAGCTCCGCCACAGAACTAAGAAAAATTGGAAGGTCAATATTTTCACTAGTAAAGTGGCTTTATCTTATTTTCCTTAGGAAAACGAATAAGTGCATATTATTTGCCTTACTAATTGGTAAATAATTACAGACTATGAAGAAAATCGTTGGAGCTGTTTCCGAGGAAATCGATTTTGTTCATTTTTCTCAAGAATAATGGAACTGCACCGATTTTTCACATAAAAACGGGGTAGTACGTATTATTTACCTACTAAATTGTACATATAGAAAATCTAATGAAAATCGTTATGGCCGTTTTTGTGAAAACCAATTTTATTATATTCTTCTTTATAGAAACTATCCTTAATTGTAAGGTTAAAGTAAAAAAATTATAAAACGTCTGGAGATATTGTCCCGAAACTCCTAAATAACCATTTTGGTAGAAATCGGCCTAACGGTTTTGGAGAAAAGTCGTGTGACGGACAGAGACACACACACAGGGACACATTTTTTTTCTTTTCAGAATTTAATATTTTGTGGACTCTAGGATCCCCATAATTAATCGAGATTGGCAAAAAAAAAGTCGCAAGTAGCACGTTACACGTGATAGAAGTGAATACTTCTTTATCGATGTTATAAGAGAGAAAAAGTGTGAGATAATCATATATTAATCAATTTTAATAAATTTGGTGAGTTTTGGTTAGTCGTCGAATCAACTTTCGGTTAGTTTTACTTAGTTTCAACTTGTTTTACTTATTTGAGCCGGTACCGATACTTTATAATCAATTTTAATAGATTTGGTTAGTTCGGGTTAGTCGTCCAATCCACTTTCGGTTAGTTTCACTTAGTTCCAACTTATTTTACTTGTTTGAGCCGGTTCTGATACATTATAATCAATTTTAATAGATTTGGTTAGTCGTCTAATCAACTTTCGGTGAGTTTCCCTTAGTCTCAACTTATTTTGGTCATTTGAACCGGTTTCGATACGTTATAATCAATTTTAATAAATTTGGTTAGTTCGGGTTAGTCGTCCAATCAACTTTCGGTTAGTTTCACTTAGTCTCAACTCATTTTACTTATTTGAGCCAGTTACGATATGTTATAATCAATTTTGATAGATTTGGTTAGTTCGGGTTAGGCTTAACTTATTTTACTTATTTGAGCCGGTTCCGATACGTTATAATGAATTTTAATAGATTTGGTTAGTTTGGGTTAGTCGTCTAATCAACTTTTGGTTAGTTTCACTTAGTATCAACCTATTTTAGTACTTATTTGAACCGGTTCCGATACGTTATAATCAATTTTAATATACTTTGTTAGTTTGGGTTAGTCGTCCAATCAACTTTTGGTTAGTTTCACTATTCTGAACTAAAGTTCAGCGCTGTATAAAAAATGGTTCAGCTATCCCGCCTTCCGTACTATTTTCTTAATAAGATGGATAATATTAAATCAGTCAAAATGCAGTAAGCACGTTCATGGAATTATGGCTTTGACGTGGACTGAAGGTCACCCAGCGCTTTTAGTCAATATACACGGTGACAGTTAAGAGTTTGGATTCTGGTTATTTATAATTCTTGTGCCAATAGTATCTTGTGTATAGTCATCTATACATAATGTTTCAAAATGTCTTTAAAATATCCTTGTAAATATAGCAAATAAAACCACCTCTTATATTAAGGATTCCTGGCAATGCAAAGAAAAAATGAAAAACATTAAACTATCCGATTATTATATAATAATATCCTTGGATGTAGTATCTCTATACACAAACGTCTCAATACAACTTGCTCTAGACATTATACGAAATAAATAGAACCAAATAAAATGGCATACAGACATCCCTCTTGACGAGTTTCGCATCGCCATCGAGTTAACTCTAAAATCTACTTATTTTACATATAATAACAATTACTAAAAACAAATTGAGGGGTGCGCTCTGGGTTCTTCCATCTCAACTGTAATACCTCAAATGGCGTTGAAATAGTTGGCGGATGGAGTTATACCTAAACTTGCATACAAACTACCTTTCTCTTACAGGTACGTCGACGACTGTATCACTACTATTACGAAAAATATGCAGGACGACATTCTTAATTCTTTCAACTCATTTCATCCAAAATTAAAATTTACCATTGAAGTGGAGCATGATTCAAAAATTGATTTTTTAGATCTGACCTTACACCACGTCGAAAATAATATAAAAACAGAATGGTACTCAGAAAAAACTTGGTCGGGAAGATATCTTAACTATGTCCCAAAAAAATCCGTAAATATAGGTCTGGCTAATAGAACCTTAAAATAATAAAATTTTATCAAAAATTGTGGACACCCTGTATAAGGACCACACAACATTGCACTTTTGTAAGATAAAATGATCTCAGTTTAGACTAAAGTAGTGATTTTGGTAAAAATATCATTAAAAATTCAATAACCTGGCAACGTCGCACTTAACAGCAACAATATTTTAGGGTTAAAGATAGGGCACTAATTCCAATAAAGATAAATAGAACATTCTATTTAAAAATATATAATATAATAATTATGCGCCACGCTTTTTTGGAACACTAATATCAAATTAGTTTTAGAATATAGTCCCTTTGTCCTCATTAACATAACGTCAATTAAAGTTTTGACTGAATTAACGATAAATTTGCAATCGATCATACAACAAATATTGGAAAATTGTTTATAAAATAACTGCTTCAACATACTTCTTTCTTTATTTAATATTAATTGTTTTTCTGTTTAGATTCCATACTTCTAGACCCTGATTTAAAGGAACTCTTACACTTTTTATATATCAACCGTATAGACCCTTCCCGATCTTCTTTGGAGTGCTTTTAGTTCAAAATTTTTCATGTATAATTTTTAAGTCACTTTCTTTATATTTGTTTCAGTTTTATCAGATTTCTTAAGCCCTAATCCATATTCGATTTTAAAAAAATACTTAATAAAGTAAAGTAGGTACATAATTATTTGAAAAAAAGAATATATGCTAATTTCTTGATGAAGTAAAAATAATGCGATCTAATTAAAGAACACAAAGGTGTATGGCGTGAGCTTGTTAAATAATGTGTTCCTTTTCCTTAGTATTAGGTTAACGCATATTGGACAAAACATTTTAATGAAAAACAGTTGATATTAAAACATAGATTGAATTTGAATTATCATGCATTTAAAGAGAAGTATACGAAAATAATAGAATACTGAAAAAGACAATCATATTATGCCCATCTTAACTAAAACGTCCATAAAGAAGACAACATGATGCGTATTTTGTCTTTTGATTTCTTAGATTTTTAATGACGCATTTTTTAGAGAAAAAACCTGTAAAATTAAATATTAGAGTTGGATTAAGTTAGAGGATTATTATTTTTTTTCGCAATTAAAAATCCTGTGTACTATAATAAAAATATCAGAACGGCGTCCGTCATCGGCATCGTCATGCAAAAGATCGAACGTGGCCAGATGTCACGATTTAAAATTAAGTAATTATAAATTCAAATTCGCCAGTCGTCGGCTATTTACATTCGGAAGCGTTAAACAAATTAGTTTCGCAATAATTAAAAGTATAAGCATTTTAAACTGATTAAGCGCGTGCAATTCTAAATTCCGTAAAGACGTAGGATTCCATAGGAATTTCACGTATTTGTCAGTGACGATCCGGAATTTATTTAAAAATGAGGAGAAGGTGTCGTGTTTGTCAGATACGTTAATACTGGTAGTTTTTGAAAGAAATACCGAAAATTATTTGAATTATAGACGTAGTTTTGTTGTGAGCATTATAGGGTTGTAAAATGGATTGATATTTGTTAAAAAGTTAACATTTTGCAACATTTTGGTTGGAAGTATAAAGACCCGCAACTGACTGACTGTTCCTTTAGCCGAACCAGAATGTATTATTCTTCTAGTTATGTTTTGGTTTAAAAAAAGTTTGAAAAATTAATTCAAGCAAAATTTTCATACAGGAATGCGTAGAAAGATAATACCACCGGCAATCAAAATTGACAATCAATAAATTAAAAATTTAAAAAATGAAAAGAAAATAAAATAAAAATAATATTGTGTGTAATGTTTTCTAAAAATTAATTTCCAATTTCTCGTTCCAGAATATGTTTGTATGCCAATTATGTGCCCAGTCATTCATCAGCATGAACAGTTTAAAGCGTCATGAGTATTGCAGACAAAAACCCTAACCTGCAATCAATGTAGCAGGACAGTAATGAAATTGTCAATGAGGTAAATAAATTGCGCAGTATGGATGCTTAATAAATGTATTAATATCAGTCTTCCTCGATGTATTTCCTTACTTTAATTTCGATTGCTGTAGAGAAAACATTGTAAAGTACATCGCTGTAGAAGATATAAAGCAAGCGAAGCTATCTGTTTTCAACACGAATTATAACAATTCCCACTTTTAACTTTTATTTCTCAAATTTTATTTCGATTTTAATTGAAATTATTTGTATAAGTAAAAGTAAAAGTAAAAGTTAAATGTACCTTGAGTTACCCTGTCGCTGCTCAGATACGTCTTATTGCGGTGGCCCTAGGGGTGTGAGTTCGAATTTTGAAAATTTATATTTATGGGTGCCAGGTCCAGAGTAGACCAAAAGATAAGAAAAGATAAGTTAAGTTGATCGAAAGATAAGAAAAGGTAAGTTAAATTGACCAAAATATAGGAAAAGATAAGTTAAATCGACCGCTAGTATTAGCTACATTATCTATATGCGGCAAGTAAGCGCAAGAAATAAAAGATACAATTTCCTGATTATTTTTAATAATAACCTTGACTCAATTATTACATTTCCTTCAAACTACTGTGAAGCATTTAATACCCTGTAGAGGTCAAAAACAAATTCAACATATATCAATCTGAATTGATTCGAGAAAATCCTATAATTAAATCGCTAACTTGGATAATACCTATTTGCAATCAGTGCAACTGCAAATCTCGGTTTCTGCACACGAAATTGTCTTTATGACCCTAATTAAACTTAATGATCCTGATAAGCTAATAGCCCTTAAGTTACAATCAGTCCACTAATAAGTCAAGAAACTTCGCTACAAAATTAACCAAATTACTAGGATTCCCAGAATTGAGTAAAATCAAATTGATATTAAAATATTGACTTTCGACAGAAAATTGTTTTTATGAAATAATTTGAAATCTAACAGACGTCTCTGAAAGAAATCCAAGTTATATCTTTCAGTATATATTAAAAACTTCTCATGTGAGATAGGTAGCTCTAGCCAGGATAATAATAAAACTTATTAAGCAATAAGTGAAGAAAAGTTAATTACTGAATGAATGATTACTAAAGTTTATAGCCTTAATTTTGGTTTTAAACTTCCAAAAATTAATTCCAAATATATACAGAGTATTTACTCTTAATAATATCGAGTACCCACTAATATGACAGAATATTAAAGCACCATATCATATAGAGGTGATAAAGATAATTATTTTGACTGATCAGGTCAAATCCAAGTTAGTTAAAATCCATAAGATACTATTGCAATTTAGTCAATTAAATGTACAATCAGCTAAATACAATTAGGGTTCAAAATAGACAATCTAATTTTGAGATATTATTATGATAAATGAAATATGTACAGTAATTATCCATGTACAAAGTTACTTAAAGTTAAAGATAGGTAAGACAATTTGGCCATAAGGCAAGATAACTGTACAATAAGATAAATGTACAATCAGGTAATCGTGAGATACGATAAGACAAAAGTATACTTAATTAGAGATAGTGTCACGAGTTATTTTTAGGGGTAGCTCGTTTATTTAAAGAATAACTTCTTAGAGAAGAGCCTCGTCGCGATTAGTACAATGACGGGGTCTCAATGCTTCCTTTAATCTACCACCGAATGTTCTACTCGTGAGGACACGCCTTGTTTGGCGTGCCGGGGGGTAACTGAGGTAGACCGGGTTCGCGTCACGTGGGGTAAGAAGAGATGATAAAGTAAGCACGTTTAGTTTATAACAATAACAATGTATTAACGATAGAACTTTAACAACAATTATTGGTCAGAGAAAATGAGATTCTATTATACCCGATTACTACGGTGCGCATGTTTTCTCGATTTGAGGTACTGTTCATAGGTCTTTGTTTACTGTCTTATAATTTATAGTTTTTCTTAAGAGCTGGGTTTTATTTAAGAGCACTAAGAGCTTTCACTAAACTTTTTAACTGACTATTTAGACACTTGTCTTTCTGAACACTCTGACAAACTTCTTGTCAAGACTTTACTATGGAGGTTGTGCAACCCCTGGTCCTAGCAGTCGTCAAATGGCTAACCGGTACCAGGTTTGGTAGGAAAGGAATTGAACCTAAAGCAGTCGTATGACTAACTCTAGGAGCGGATAGAACCCAGAAGGCAGTCGTCAAATGGCTAACCTTGGGAGCTGGAGGTGAGACTAAGTCTGCCGAACTGAGGATTCGGTAGCGTATTTATATAAAACAAAGTGATGATCATTGCATTCATAAGGTTCAAAGTCGCTCCCGTTGATTGCTCGCGTTGTTTATAGTTTGCCTTTAATGTTTATATAAGAATCTCCAAGTTCAAGTTCAAACTTTCCACAGGGTGATATTTGTTTAATAGCTTATGCATTTTAGTAGATTACAATAGGTAAGATAATTTTGAAATATAATCCGAAATGTACAATACAGTACGTAAATGTACCATAAGCTAAACTTACAAGATATAAATATGAAATTAAATTTTGAAATGTTGGTTTTTTTGTTGTTAAGAAATCATGTGGGGTACTTAAACATTTCTAAAAAAAATCACTTATCTTTATGGACTTCCAGACAACGGAAATGCTCAGGGCCTCCAAGCGCTTCACAGCAGAGTGGTTTCACAACCACGGAGTCCTTCCGACCATATAGTTTCCACTTCTCAAATCAGCAAATCGCTACCTCCCGGGCCACGATTTAAGAATGGAGCATTGTCCTAGAATCCAGATTAAGTAATCCCCCAAAAGTGGTATTACGCTCCAGTTCGAGAATGATTAGTACTTGGCATTAGGAATAATTAAAAGTTGGTGTTTCCATTGGATTTTGAAAAAGCAAAATTCCTAAGAGTTCACACTGAGATCAGAATGAGATTCCAGGGAAATACAAGTGAGATACAAGTAAAAGCCTGAAATAAAAAAAACGAACATCAGACGTCTCAAAATGGCGTCCGCGTACTGCTAGAAAAAACTCGTCCATCGACGCAAATAATTACTTGTTGTTATGGCTCATTCTCTTTCAGGATTTAGCTAATCCATCCTAGGACGCGACAGAGTCGAACATTATTATAAAATCCAGACTAGCTGCTTCCAATTCCAAAGGAATTAGATCATAATGAAAATTTTACCGACACTATTACCTAGCCTTACTGAAAGTCTAGTCTCGAACTCACCAAAGAGGCTCGTGATCTCGTTCCCATCGGTTTTATGCACTCGTACTCGTAAAAAACTGGTTCCCGACGAAACACACGAAGTCAGATTACAATATCCGATTCGGCACGACATCAATTCAAATACCGCCGACTATGTAAACATGAACTCACTTCCTAATTAGAAAATTGCACAATATCTCGATCAAAACTCCTTTACGAAACATTCAAAAACACGTAACTGACAAAACAAAGCAGCTAGTATGTCCAAACCTAAAAAAAAAACAACGTTATATAAAGAAAATTACTCGCTGATGTACTGCTGGTTGCCTATCTACATCGCCCACTTTTCATATTAAATTCAAGACGCCGCGCCATTACTATATGCCGGCCTCCCAGTAGCGTAGCATATCAATTTCATGAAAAATAAGTCCAATGGTGTGCTATACTATATTGAAGTTTTTGAATGCAAGAAAATAAATTATTTGTTTTTGGATATTTAACCGAGAACTGATACAGAAAATTCGAATTTACTGACATTGGAACGAGCATATCCAAATGATTGTTACAACATGTCGGAGAAAAACGTATATGTTTGATTACTAGAACCACTCTTCATATTACTTATGATCATGTGAAAAAGCAGATGAAAATGATAAGCTTTTTACCGTTTCACCTGGAGTCTCTTCCACAATTCCACCCCGAGCTATTGGAGAAGCAGATAATATTCAGATCATACAGCAAATATTTTCAATACCTACCAGAGCTCCAGACCGTAGAAACGATAATACCAGAGCAGTTCGGATCTCATAAAAGAAAATCAAGAGCCATATGCGGCTTGCGAGGATAATGGGCCATGCAAGGACAGCAAAGAACACCAGGAAGATCACAACGGCGACACTTTTAGATTGATAAAAGGCAGATGACGTCGTATGGAAGGAGGCCATGTCCACCAAAATGCACTATTCAAAATCTACATAAACGACGTACCAAGGAACCGGAACAATCAGATAGCACTCTTCGCAGATGACGTGGCGGTTTACGCGACATCGACACAGCAGACAGCGGCCACCCAGAGGATAGAAATTCATGTCAGGCAGATCGCGGAATATTTCAAGAAGTGGAAACTAATGATAACCAGAACAAGATCCAGCTCATCAACTTTAATCAAAAGCGCAAGAGGAACAGGATACGCATCACGATCAACGGGACAAGGATAGAGGAGCAGGACACCGTGAAGTAGCTAGGAGTTACACTGAACGCCTCCAGAACACCAAGAGTAGAGCAAGAGTAGCAGCAAGAGCCGTGTACCCATACATCACGACGCAATCAATATGGGATAAGGACATCAAGATCAGACTCTACAACACCTGGGTCAGACCAACAGCTATCGCCGCGCCGATTTGGAGCTCCGCAGCAAAGACCAATATGGAGAAGCTACTCCCATTGAAGCGGAAACTACTACGGACGAGCATGAACTACAGATTGGAGGACCTCAAGGCGACGAGACAACTGTACATAGAAGCCGGGACAAGACCGCTAGAATAGAGTATCCAGGAGACAGCGACGAAATTCTTCAGGTACACGAAGAGGACGCAGGTACTAACCAGGAACATATGAAGGACTACCAAACAGGAGATGCCATTCAGGAAGATACACAAGATGATCCACGAGATTATGTTTTAAAGAACCAGGACAAGAGGACTAGGACCCTAAGATCGCCCCCCACCAGGAAGAACTGCATGGAGCCAAAGAACAGAAAAAGTGCAGTATTAAAATATCATTTAGAATTAAATATCATGTCATTTATCTTAGTTATCTTAGTTTTACATTGGACGCTTGTTAGGTACCACCTTAGTTAGTAGATAAGTATTTATTTCTAAATATGCATGTATTGTTAAGTTTGTATTAGTTTTAGCAAAAAATCAGGTATCTTAAGGTAATTCTTCATAAATAAATAAATAAATAAATAAATAAATAAATAAGATTGACCATTACAAATTCATACTCATACTTGTTGTTGTCATGAGTATCTATAATTACACTTGTTCAGTTTATTATGCATAGCATAATAATCTTACTATTATAAGTATCCTGGTCTATTATTAAGTGGTTGTGGATAAAACCATAATATACATCAAACGAACCTAAAAATATTAATTGCTGTTTTTGTTTGATTAGCAACCAGATCAGTATCCGTATTATTAAAGAATGTATCCGCATGTCAACTTTCTTTGAGACGAACCATATTAAATTCTGAAATTTTAATATACAAGGACTTGTATACCTTGCTGCAGTCATTAAAACTTTTCTAATAACCCTAAAGGATATTAATCTTTCGCTGTACTTTAACCTTACGCAATTTAAAGTCCTAAATTAAGAGGAACGTGTTTTTCTTAATATCGGAGTTTCTCTCGGGAACGGGAAATTTACTCCGGAAATAATTTACTTTACATTTTAAATTATATAGACGAGTCTATTTTTCTTTGTGCCTCCAATACGGTAATTATTGTTGCAGTTATATGCATTTGTTTCTTATTTCTGTCATATATTTGGAATTTAAACGAAATTCTCGCTTTCAAGTTTCAAGATCTATGTTTTTATTTGGAAGTCAGAATTAAGCTTAATTCATTTATTCAGAGCCAGAATTAAGCAACAATTATGTTAAGATCCCGAACTCTTAATTTGAAAAGTAGAATTCAGCCTACCTAATTTCGAGTTTCAAGCTTTTGAGTATCAAAGCTGGAATTTGACAATAATTAAATTGTAATTGAAAGCCAGAATTGAGCTTAATTTGAAGTTTTAAAGTCCGAAAATATTAGCATTAATACAATGTTTACAGAATAAATATAAGTCGCCTCACTTACTGTAAACAA
>MU183770.1:52080-65496 GCA_016904865.1 Pissodes strobi
ACAATGTTTACAGAATAAATATAAGTCGCCTCACTTACTGTAAACAACTGTATATGCGTATGCATCGGCGGAGGCTGGCCTCTCGAGCGGGACGAGGGGGAGAGGTCTAGCCGGTTTTGCGTGCTTCGAGAGTGCGGGAACTTATATTTTATTTAGTAAACTTTGATTAATATTTGGTTACTTAATTTGAACTCAGAATTTAGAAGATTCTTTAACTTCTAATTTAATCGCGAGATTGAGATTATTCAGAATTTCATAATTTCCAGAGTCCAACTTAGAATCAAATTGATTTTTAAGTGTTTAAAATTAAATTTGATAACTAAGTTTAATTCGTAATTGGAGATTAAAATTTAAGGAACAACCCTTAATCAGAATAAAACTTGCTTAATATCGAGTTCCAAATTAAGTTTTATTTTTTATTAGAATAAAGCTGAAATTCTTTCTTCGGAATATCAAAGTCAAAATTAATAGAAAAACCATTAATCACGAGTGTCAAAGTCAAAATTACCGAAGATTGTTAACTATTAATTCGAAACCTTGTGTGAAGTTTAATACAGAGTTCCAATGCAAGAAAAAATTGCTTAATTGTTAGTTTCAATGTTAGAAGTTAAATGAATTTCGAATTTGGAACGGAGATTTAAGGGTATAAACTCTGAATTAAGAAATCTCATGAACTTCTAATTTCAAAATTAAAACTATGAAAACCTTGTTAACTATTAATTGGAAACCCTGAATGAAGTTCCAATGCTAGAAAAAATGGCTTAACTATTAGTTTCAATGTTAGAAGCAAGTTGAATTTCGAATTTAGAGCTCAGATTTAAGGGCTTGAATTCTGAATTAAGAAAAATTTTTAAATTCCGATTTACATGTCAGATTAATCAGAATTCCGAAAATTTCATATTCCAAGTTAGAATGGAATTGATTGTCAAGTCTTTGAGTTCATTATAGACAAAATCTCAGTGAAAATCAAGTTTGATAAATTAAGTTTATTTAATTCGTAATTTGAAACTAAGATTTAAAGAACAACCTTTAATCAGTTAGGCTTAATTAATTCCGAGTTTCAGAGTCAGAATTAAGTTTTATTTTTATTAGAATCAAGCTGACATTCTTACTTCGGAGTTTCAATGTCAAAATTAATAAAAAACATTTAATCCGTAGTGATATTAATGATTTTTTTTTATTTATTAGCCCGTAAGACTGAATGGAGTTTAATATAGAGCTCCACTGCATGGAAAAAATGCTTAATTTTCAGTTTCAAAGTTGGCTTAAGTGTTTGAACTCTTAATTAGGAAAAACTTTAACTTCTAATTTGAGAGACAGATTATTGAGAATTCCGTAATTTTCAGATTCCAAGTTAGAATCGAATTGATTTTCAAGTCTTTGAGTTCATCTCAGTCAATATCAAGTTTAATAATTTTTAGTTTTAAAGTCACAATTAAGTTCAATTCGTATTTTTTTGATCTCAGATTTAAAGAACAACATTTAATCAGAACTAGACTTGCTTAATTCCGAGTTTTAAAGCCAAAATGAAGTTTTGTTTTTATAAGAATCAAGCTGAAATTCTTACTTCGTAGTTTCAAATTCAAAATTAACAAGAAATCTTTAATCCCGAGTGTCAAGGTCAAAATTAACGAAAAATTGTGAACTATTAATTTGAAACTCTGAATGAAGTTTACCATAAAGTTTCAATGTAAGAAAAGGTTGAATTTCGAATCTAGAACTCAGATTTAAATGTTTGAGTTCGTTAAGACAAAATCTCAGTCAAAATCAAGTTTAATCAGTTTTAGTGTAAAAGTCACAATTAAGCTCACTTCGTAATTTGAGACTCAGATTTAAAAAACAACCCTTAATCAGGCCTAGATTTGTTTAATTCCACGTTTTAAAGTCTAAATTAAATTTCATTTTTATTGGAATCAAGCTGAAATTCTTACTTCGTAGTTTCAAAGTCGAAATTAATAACAAATCTTTAACTCAGAGTGCCAAGGTCAAAATTATCGAAAAATTATTGACTATTAATTAGAAACTCTGAATGAAGTTGAACATAGAGTTCCAATTTAAGAAAAATTTGCTTAATTTTCAGTTAAAAAGTTAGAAGTAAGTTGAATTTTGAATTTCATTATAGACAAAATCTCAGTCAAAATCAAGTTTAATCCTTTTTAATCCGTTTTAAAGTCACAATTAAGCTCAATTCGTAATTTGAGATTCAGATCTAAAGAACAACCCTTATTCAGAACGAGACTTGCTTGATTCCGAGATTTGAACTCAGTTTAACTTTTATTAGAATCAAGCTGAAATTCTTATTTGGTAGTTCCAAAGTCAAAATTAATAACAAATCTTTAATCCCGTGTGCCAAGGTCACAATTAACGAAAAATTGTAGACTATTAATTTGAAACTCTGAATGATGTTTAATATAGAGTTCCAATGTAAGAAAAAGTTGCTTAATTTTCAGTTTCAAAGTTAGAAGTAAGTTGAATTTCGAATTTGGAACAGATTTAAGTGTTTACACTCTGAATTAAAAACACTCTTTAGCTTCTAATTTGAAAGTCAGATTATTCGGAATTCCGTAATTTTCAGATTCCAAGTCAAAATCGAATTGATTCTCAAGTCTTTAAGTTCATTAAGACAAAATCTAAATCAAAATCAAATTTAATCAGTTTTAATTTTAAAGTCACAATTAAGCTCAATTCGTATTTAATTTAAAGAACAACCCTTAATCAGAATTAGACTTGCTTAATTCCGAGTTTTAAAGTCAGAATTAAAGGTTTGAATTCTGAATTAAGAAAACTCTTTAACTTCTAATTTGAAAGTCAGAATATGCAGAATTCCTTAATTTTCGGATTCCAAGTTAGAAACAAATTGATTTTCAATTCTTCGTTAATTATTTTTAATTTTAAGGTCACAATTAAGTTTGATTGGTAATTTGAAACTAAGATTTAAAGAACAACCCTTATCAGAATTAGACTTGGTTGATTTCGAGTTCAGAAGTAAGTTCTATTTTTTTTTTCTAGAATGAAGCTGAAACTGCTGAAATTCTTACCTCGGAGTTTCAAAGTCATACATAAAAATCTTCAATCCCGGGTGTCAAAGTTAAAATTAACGAAAAATTGTTAACTATTAATTCGAAACTGAACGAAGTTTAATATAGATTTCCATTGCAAGAAAAAATTGAGAAGTTGAATTTTTAATTAGACTTAAGGGTTTGAACTTTGAATTAAGAAAACCTTCTAACTTCTAATTTGAAAGTTAAATTATTCAGAATTCCATAATTTTCAGATTCGAAATTAGAATCGAATATTTTTTCAGGTCTTTGAGTTTATTATAGACAAAATCTCAGTCAAAATCAAGTTTAATACTATTCAGTTTTATAGTTTAAGTATAATTCGTAATAAGAGACTAATCAGAATTGAACTTGCTTAATTCCGAGTTTCGTATTCAGAATTATTTTTTATTTTTATTATAATCAAACTGAGATTCCTACTTTTCGAATTTCAAAGTCAAAATAAATAAAAAATCTTTAGTCCCTAGTGTCAAAGCCAAAATTAAGGAAACTTGTTAACTATTAAATCGAAGCTCTGAATGAAGTTTTATATAGAGTTATAATACAAAAAAAATTTCTTTATTTTTAGTTTCAAAGTTAAATGTGATTTGAATTTAGATTTGGGAACTCAGATTTAAGGGTTTGAACTATGAGTTAAGACGACTCTTAAACTTCTAGAAATTCTTACTTCGGAGTTTCAAAGTCCAACATAATAAAAAATCTTTAATCCCGAGTGTCAAAGTTAAAATTAACGAAAAATTGTAGATTATTAATTTGAAACTCTGAATGAAGTTTAATATAGAGATCCAATGTAAGAAAAAGTTGCTTAATTTTTGGTTTCAAAGTTATAAGTAAGTTGAATTTCGAATTGGGAACTCAGATTTAAGTGTTTGAAGTCTGAATTAAGAAAAAACACTTTTACCTCTAATTTGACAGCCAGATTATTCAGAATTCCATAATTTTCAGATTCCAAGTTAAAATCGAATTGATTTTTAAGACTTTGAGTTCATTAAGACAAAGTCTCATTCAAAATTAAGTTTAATCAATTTAGTTTTAAAACCACAATTAGGCTCAACTCGTAATTTGAGACTCAGATTTAAAGAACAAACATAAATCAGAACTAGATTTGTTTAATTCCGAATTTCAAAGTCAGAACTAAGTTTTATTTTTATTAGAATCAAGCTGAAATTCTTACTTCGTAGTTTCAAAGTCAAAATTAATAAAAAATCTTTAATCCCGAGTGCCAAGGTCAAAATTAACGAAAAATTGTAAACTATTAATTTGAAACTCTCATCATCATCATCATCTAGCCTATCTGTGTCCACTGGTGGACATAGGCCTCCGCTCTCTCTGCCCACTCCTTTCTGTCTTGAGCCGTCTGGATCCAGTTGGTCATGATTCTCTTTATATCATCTGTCCAACGCGTTGGAGGTCTTCCCCTGCTTCGTTTGTCATCTCGAGGTTTCCACTCCAGCATGCTCTTCGTCCACCTTCCTTCTGTCATTAGGGCCAAGTGTCCAACCCAGTTCCACTTGAGCCTGGCGATATGTGCAATAACGTCTGTGACGCCCTTTCTTCGGCGTATTTCTTCGTTTCTGACATGATCTCTTAGCGACACGCCCAGCATTGATCTCTCCATTTTACGCTGTGCTGTCCTGATTCTGTTGGCAGATGCGGTGGTCAAGGTTAGTGTCTGGGCTCCATAGGTCATGACCGGCAACACGCACTGATTGAAGACTTTCCTCTTCAAGCATATTGGTAGGTCGCCCTTAAACACGTCTCCGAGTTTTCCAAAAGCTGCCCACGCCAGGTTTGTCCTCCTCTTTAGTTCGCATGTTTGGTTGTCTCTGGAGATTCGGATTTCATGGCCAAGGTATGTATACTTTTCTACCAATTCTATCTCTTTGCTCCCCCACTATAATATTTCCGCTGGGGACTAAGTTTGTCATATTTTGTTTTAGAGATATTGATATTTAGGCCTACCTCAGAGCACACCTGCTGGAGTTCCCGTAGCATCGTCCCTACGTCCCTCAGATTATCGACCGCCAGTATGATGTCATTCGCAAAGCGTAGGTTCGTTAGTCTCTTACCGTCTATATTTATGCCTTTTCCCTCCCAGCTGAGCTTCTTGAATGCATATTCCTGGACAGCAGTGAATAGTTTTGGAGACATCTTGTCTCCCTGCCTTACTCCTCTGCCTATTGGGATACGTTCGGTACTCGCGTTTTTGTAGATGTTGTAGATTAACTTTGTATACCGATAATCGACGCGGCATTCTTGAAGTGTTTCCAAAACGGCGTGCGGCTCAACCATATCAAAGGCTTTATTGAAGTCTACAAAGGCCAGAGCTAGAGGTCTATTGTACTCTATGTACTTCTCAATCAGTACTTTCACAGCTTGCAGATGATCATTTGTGCCAAAACCGGCACGGAAGCCCGCCTGCTCCATTCGCTTGTAGAACTCTAGTTTGCTCTCTAGTCTAGTGGTTATTATTTTTGTGAAGAGTTTATATAGGTGATTTAGCAGGCTGATTGGTCTGTAGTTCATCAGCTCAGTTATATCCCATTTCTTGTGTAGTATTATAACAGTAGCGTTGTACCATTTCTCCGGTATTGTGCTGTTGTTTAAATAGAGCCTTTATCTTCTTGAGCAAACTAGGACCTCCAATCTTAATTGCATCTGCAACCAGGCAGTCCTCTCCAGGTGCTTTGTTGTTTTTGGCCCCCCTCAAGGCCAATTCGATTTCTTCTAAAGATATATCTGGTAATTTCTCGGAGCCTTGATTTATAATACCTTTTCCGGCTGATAGTATATCCGCATCTAGGTCCACATTTACATTTTTCTGTGACTTCTGTACAGCGCCCGATAGAAGTCCTCTACAACTTTCAGTATTTCTTCCCTCTTTGTTGTTATATTTCCGTTTTTGTTTCTTACTTCCGTTATTTCTCTTCTTCCTGTTCCTAGACTTGTCTATAGTCCGTTCAATTTCGTTACTGATATCCCTTCTTATAGCTTTGGACACTTGTTTGTTCATTTCTTTCATTTCTGCTTTGGTGACCGATTTCTGGCTTCTCGCATTACGTTTTTCTTGCATCAGTTGTCTGATGGCTTGACTGATTTTTTTCGTTTTTTTTTTTGGCTTTTGGACAGTGCTCGTTTTTGACTCTCTTGTATGGCTGCCTCTATCGCATCATTCACGTTGTCCATATCGTCTTGTGGATCTGAGTTTTTTAGTATGTTTGCTATATGCGACGGCCTCGCCCAAGTTCTGCTAGGGACCTTTTTGACCATTTTATGCCTTTCCTAGTTGAGTTTGATTTTTATTTTTGCTCGGACCATTCTGTGGTCGCTTCCCGTTGTTAGCTTGTTCAAGACTGTCACATCCCTGACTATTTGCTTTTTGTCGGCTATTATGTAATCTATTTCATTCCTAGTGCGGCCGTCTGGTACTTTCCCATGTCCATCTTCTGTTTGGCTTTTTCTTGAAAAAACTATTCATTTCACACAGATTATTTTGCAGTAAAAAAACCAGCAATGTCTCTCCACGTTCATTTCTGCCTTCCAGCCCAAAGTTCCCCACCGAAAACTCAGCTTCACTAGTCCTCGGTCCAACCTTAGCATTGAAATCTCCACAGATGATAGTAAAGTGCGTCCGTTCCTCTTCGAGGGCCAGTGTAATAAGATCATAGAACTTATCTATTTCTTCGTCAGTGTGGCTTGTCGTTGGTGCATACACTTGTACCACCTTTATGCTATATCTATCGTTCAGCTTAAGGATCATATTATATATCATATTGGTTGATGGGTTTTGATTCCTGGACAGACGACAGAGAGATATCGAGTTATGGCAAGTAATTTGAAAAGATAGAACACAAACATTTTGTGCATCTGAAGATATTAATCTTGCCTTGTTGAGGTTTTCACGTCTGCCGTTTGATCTTAAGCGCACACCCTTTTATAAATTGTATATAATATTCGAACAACCAGGAAAATTACAAATTTTGAACGCAATTATTATCATACCTATTATTCTAAGAGCAAGTGGATTTGGCACTACGAGCGATTTAACACTTGACCCAACCGAAAATAGTCATTCGGATCCATGAAGACAAAAATAACATGTTTGGTAAAATGCATTCCATTGCCTATAAATTCAAAGAAGATTTATCGAATGTATTTTTGTTGACGGAATCGGAGACGGTCGGACGGTTTATAATAGATCAAGACTTGGCAAGTCTGTTTTAGTGGAGAATGTCAACGAAAATGTCAAGCTTTCAAGTAGGTGGCAAACAATGAGTTGCATTCGCAGCGGGCTAAAATTAGGTATGCCAGAATTGTCAGTCGTGCCAATTTTTCTAATTGCGAATGCGATTTTTATTGAATTGATATCATGCATGATATAGCAATAAGGTTATTTGCCATTGATTTTCGTTTATATCTACCATACGATACTTCCATTGAAGCGACCTAAAGTGGAAGTAATCTGGAGGGTGCGTTGCATTTAAGATGAAGACCACAGAAGATGAAAGATTTGAAATATTGTTGAAGAATCTTATAGGGGGCTTCTTTTCAAATACTAAAAGTAGTATCGATATATTTTTTCAATTTGGATATATTTTTTTCGGAAGGTGTGGAAAATGCATGCAAAATGCAAATGCACCTCTTAAGATCTGAGAGGAGTGTGGCACGCTCCCTAAGGCATACCCACTAAAACCCACACCAGAACAGGAACTTCCTAACTGTCGTGTTATTACACGGTTACGGGCATTCCCTGTCTGTTTAACCGATGCCTAACCACTCGTTACAGACATTTTTGCCGCTATTGCTGATTCGCAGTCTTCTTTATTTATCATATCTTCATATGTACAGGGTGTCCGATTATAAATGTAACCCCCCTTTAACTTTTTTATTTGCCCTCGTATAAAAAAATGTTCGGTACAAAAGTTGTAAGGATCTTCATACAGTTTTCTGCGGTGTTACTAGAAAAACAATTAAACATCGAAATTCTACTGTGCAGATTAAATTAATGTTTTTTTAAATGGGACACCATTTAAATATCGGAATATCGGAAAACCTTCTACAGAAAAATAAAGCTCGTATTAAGATAAAAATAAAAGTCAAATACCATTTTTTCCAAAAGTGCACCGCACCGTTGCGGAGAAAATCCATTGCAATTACTGAAAAAGCCCGCTTTTTCTTAATTTTGTCCTTATTTTTTTCAGCAACGATGCACTTTTGGAAAAAATGGTATTTGACTTTTATTTTTACGTTAATAGGAGCTTTATTTTTCCTGTAGAAGCTTTTCCGATATTCCTAAGTTTTTGTTTTTTTAACCACTATTTTTGTATTTTTAAGTACCCTGTAATGCTTAGTCTTAATTTAACATTGTCAAAATTAGCTTTTTTTCCCAGCACCAACTTTTATCAAGAATAAAATTTTCTGTGAAATCAATAATAACAGTTTGCTATGGAAATGGCGCTTAGATCGTTTTTCCCCTGTACCCTTCGTATATATTTTATGAATGTTTCCATATTATTAATTTTCGATTATTTTTGGGCACTTTAAATTTTGTAACCTTTTCGTTTAGTTTTAATTTATTTTAGTCATTTGAACCCGGTTCCGATACATTATAACCAATTTTAATATTTTTGGTTAGTTTTGGTTAGCCTCCAAAACTGGGTCGTTCAATCAACTATCGATTACTTTCGGTTCCGATACGTTATTACCAATTTTAGTGTTTAGGATAGTCGCCAAAATTGAATTGATCTGGGTTAGTTTTAACTTACTTAATATTATTTTTAAGCTATTCCGATACGTTTTAGCCCGTTTTGGTACTTTTAGTTACTTTTGGTTTGTTTTGGTTAGTCTTTCAATCAAATTTTGGCTACTTTCAATTTATTTTAGTTATTGAATTAATTCAAGTTAGTCGTCAAAATTCGCTTAATTTTGGTTAGTTTCAACTTACTTTAATATTTTTAATCTGTTACGATACGTTTTAGCCCTTTTTGATGCTATTGGTTAGTTTTGGTTTGTCGTTCAATCGACTTTCGGTTAATTTCAGTTAGTTTTAATTTAGTTTACTAACTTGAATCGGTTCGGATACGTTATAACCAATTTAAATGTTTTTAATTAATTTAGGTTAGTCGCCAAAATTCGGTTAATTTGGGTTAGTTTCAACTTACTTTAATAATTTTAATATGTTACGATATGTTTTAGCCCTTTTGGTTACTTTTGGTTAGTCGTTCAATCGACTTTCGGTTAATTTCAGTTAGTTTCAATTTATTTAAATCATATGAACCGGTTCCGATACGTTATAACCAATTTTAAAGTTTTTGATTACTTTCGGTTAGTCGCCAAAATTCGGCTAATTTGGGTTAGTTTTAACTTACATTCGTTCAATCAACTTTCGGTTAATTTCAGTTAGTTTTAATTTATTTTAGTCATTGGAACCGGTTCCGATACGTTATAACCAATTTTAATGTCTTTGGTTACTTGCCAATATTCGGTTAATTTGGGTTAGTTTTAATTTACTTTAACATGTTTAATCTGTTCCGATACGTTTTAGTCCGTTTTTGTGCTATTAGTTACTTTTGGTTTGTCATTCAATCAACTTTCGGTTACTTTCAGTTAGTTCCAATTTATTTTAGTGATTTGAATCGGTTCCTATACGTTATAAACAAATTTAATATTTTTGGTTAGTCGCTTAAATTCCTTTCGTTTTGGTTAGTTTTAACTTATTTTAATTTTTGTAACCTATTACGATAGGCACGTTTTAGCCTGTTTTGGAGCTTATGGTTACTTTTGGCTAGCTTTGGTTAGTCGTTCAATTAACTTTCGGTTGGTTTCAGTTATTTCCAATTTATTTTAGTCATTTGAACCGATTCCGATACCTTATGATCAAATTTAAGTTTAAATAAACAAACTAACTAGCTGCATAATTCTGCCGTTCTTTTCCCATTTTAACACATAAACATTAACTTATTTATACAACATACAAACAAAACAATATATACGCATAACGTCTATTTACCCAAACAACGAATCTTTTTCTATTTTAATTCCTATGAAAATTTATTGCACTCCGGCCCAGGTAAGCGCGTATGATTGGCATGGAGTTCCAACTGCGTGGTGTCCTCCCTTCACTGAGCTTCACGGAGAAAATTTGATTCCGTACCCCACTAAACGAGCTGAGTGTCGCGGCTATAGTTTTCTTTAGGCTATGGTTTTGTGACACTGAAACTTCGAATTATGCTTAAAACTGGCATTCAAACTCGAAATTAAGATTTTTTTCTTAAATCCTGATTTTGAACCACGGAGTAAAATAAATTTTGACTTTCAAATTAGGAATTAAAGTTTCCTTTGTTCTACTACATAACCAAATTTTTAGGCTATCGTTTTCTGACTTTGAAACTTCGAACTAAGAAGCTTAATTTAGGCTTTCAAACTCGAAATTAATTTTTTTTTCTTAAATCTTTGTTTTGAAGCCCAGAGTTAAATTAATTCTGGCTTTCAAAGAGTTTTCTTAATTCTACTATTTAACCAAATTTTTAGGCTATTGTTTTCTGACTTTAAATCTTTGAATAATTAAGCTTAACTCTGTACAGGAATAGGTGGGTTGTTAGGACTTTTTCCAAGAAAACCCAGGGAAATATATACGGCTTTTATTCTTATACCTGCAGATGCTAAAAATACAAAAAATAAGTTTTTTTACTACTAACATGATAAATCACCATTATTTACTCCATTCCTCAAATGAGAAGTAACATTTCTCACTCTAGGTAAATAATAATATTAAAAAAAACCTAGGTCAATAATGAAACGGAAACGGAAACTGTCAAAATGTCAAACTTGTTAGTTTGATAACTAGTTGTCATTTCGGATTATTTGAAAAATGAGTAGGAAATGATTAATTTCAAAATCTAATCAATTCAAATAATGATAAGGATTGTATCAGTGCTATTAGTAAAAAAATTATATACAGTATGACTCACTTTTCATGACTCTCCATAATATTCTTATTAATAATGCGATTTTGTCAAAATTTAGATGGAAAGAAGGTACTTTGTATGTATGGAGCACATTATTAGCGTTTTTTGGCGAGTAACCACGGTTAACTACAAGTAATACTGAAGTAAGTGCCAAGCGGGCACCCCACCACAAATTGTACTGTCTGCTTCTGTCTTCGCCAAAATACCGTAGTTAGATCTTGCATTGCTAGAAAAGAATATAGATATTTTGCATATTTATTTGAAAATGATCAGTTTGATCAGTGCAGAACGTTTACTCATATTTTTAATGACAGAATGGTGGCCTCTGGAGATAAGCAAACTAATGGTATTTTTTCGATGAATATGTTCAGGATACTTTAAGCTGCCCAAATCCCATTTGGGGCACATTTGTGTAGGAATTCCTATGCGTATGAGGCTTCTATAGAAGAAGAATTTCATGAACGTATAATTTACAAACTTGTTCAGAATGGAAAAACAAACATTTCACATGTTTAACGTTTCAAAATTAATCCGCCATGACTCCATCAAACCTCGAGTATCACACCTCGTCACGTATGTAAGTTGTAGTAAGCCGTAGTTGAAAAATGATGATGTAATAGTGACGTCACGAAACTTCCCCTCACTTACCACAATTAAATTAATCCTCGTGAAAACAAAGTAGTATCCTGTAGTATGCCGTGGTTAATTGTAGTTAGCTCGCGAAAAAACGCTTCTTGTTACGATATCTGTCAGTTAGACAACTGAACTTCCAGGCTACTTGATATTTCGAACTATTTGAAAAATAAGTAGAAAATGACTAATATAAAAATCAAATCGAATCAAATATGGTAATATATCAGTGTTAGTAGTAAAAAAAAATTCTATATATACCTCGATTGAGAAGGCCATTATTAACCTCGCACATTATATCCTTCGGCGCTCCGCGCCTCAGGATATAAAAGTGCTCGGTAAATAATGGCTTACTTCTCAACCTAGGTATATAATATATTATTATAACCCTACGACAATACGGATAATGAACATTCAACCATAATGATTTTAATTAATCGTATCTAATAGTTACCTACCTAACACCAGGCGTACACAGTTAACAATTTGGTAAACTATCTTAGTGATCACCACAATGGCTCTTAACACTTGCGAAGTAGAATCGGAAAAGAACATTTAAGTATTTAAAGATATGCCAGTCAGTTATAACAAAAAATATGTATTAGACGTCTGGTACCATTTGGCAACGATAACCGTAACCTAAATGTAACTGAAACTTATAAAGTTTTAATATAATAGAAATATGATCAAGAAATAGTCGGTTCTGCTACAACTCTGACTTTCAAACTCGAAAATAGGAGTTTTTCTTAAACCCTGGTTTTGACGCAGGGGGTTAAAGTAAATCTTATTTTCAAATTAGGAAATTTCCTTTATTCTACAATTTAACCAAATTTTTAGGCTATCGTTTTCTGACATTGAAACTTTGAATTAAGCTTAATTCTGGCTTTCAAACTCGAAACTAGTATTTTTTTTAAACCCCGGTTTTAAAGCCCGGAGTTAAACTAATTCTGACTTTCATTAGAAATTAGGAGTTTCCTTCATCCTACTATATAACCAAAATTTTAGGCTAAGGTTTTCTGACTTCGTAACTTCGAATTAAGCTTTATTCTGACCTTCAAACGCGAAATTAGAATTTTCTTCATAAATCCTGGTTTTGAAGCCCGGAATTAAATTACTTCTGAATTTAAAATTAGGAATTAGAATGTCCTTAGTTTGAATATTTAACCAATTTTTTACGCTATCGTTTTCTGACTTTAAAACTTCGATTAAGCTTAATTTTGGCTTTCAAACTCAAAATTAGGATTTTTTTTTCTGAAATCCTGGTTTTGAAGCAAGGAGTTAATTTAATTCTGACTTTCAAATTAGGAATTAGGATGTTCTTAATTCTAGTATTTAACCAAAGTTTTGGGCTATCATTTTCTCACTTTGAAACTTTGAATCATTTTCTAACTTTGAAAACTTTGTAACTTTGCACTGACTTTAAACTAGAAATTAAAAATATTTTCTTACATCCTGGTTTTAAAGCCCGGAATTAAATTAATTCTGACTTTCAAATTAGGAATTATGATCTTCTTAATTCTAATTTTAACCAAAATTTAAAGGCATCGTTTTCAAACTTCGAATGTTGCTTAATTCTGACATTCACTCGAAATAAGGATTTTTTTCTTAAATCCTGGCTGAATTAGTTCTGATTATCAAGTTAGGAATTAAATTTTCCTTAAATTTACTATTTAACCAAATTTTTAGGCTATTGTTTTCTGACATTGAAGCGTCGAATTATGCTTAAAACTGTTTTTCAAACTCGAAATTAGGATTTTTTT